>JARXKY010000175.1:2500-7500 GCA_029853015.1 Chelidonichthys spinosus
GCGGAGCGGGAGAGAGAGCAGCTTGAGACAGATCACCTTGTGAGAAAGGAACTGGTTGTCAATGTGGAGGGTAGAAGGAGAAGACCTGGTGACAATGATTGAACTGCTTAAAGCAGTTCAGCTTACATGTGGTCGAGTGCTCGGCTGCAGAGCCAAGAATGAGAAACGCTGGGAGCTCACGATGAGCAATGTCAAAGGAAAGGAGAGACTTTTGGACGGTTTTAAAATAAAGAGCTC
Source organism: Chelidonichthys spinosus (assembly GCA_029853015.1). Classification (NCBI taxonomy): domain Eukaryota; kingdom Metazoa; phylum Chordata; class Actinopteri; order Perciformes; family Triglidae; genus Chelidonichthys; species Chelidonichthys spinosus. The sequence goes on from JARXKY010000175.1 coordinate 2,738, forward strand.
AAGAATAGTGGCGACAGAGCTTATTAGAGACACCAGGGTCGTCTCTTTTCTCAATCTCCCGCTGTATATAACCGACGAACAAATTAAAGACAAACTGTGTCTGTGGGGAGTCGAGGCTGCATCAACGATCCGCCGGAGGAAATGGGCAGGGACGGACGTGTACGACGGGACTCGGTTCTTAAAAGTCAAGTTTCCTGATAACGTGTCATCCCTACCTTATAGCACAAAATTCGAAACTCTGGAGGGACTGGAGTTCTTCAGAGTGCTCCATGACCAGCAGGTCAGAGTGTGCCGGCTGTGTCTACAAACAGGGCATATTCTCAGAGACTGTCCCGAGTTCTCCTGCTTCAGGTGTAAGAAGCAGGGACACTACGCACGTGAGTGCACCAACAGGAGAGAGGACGTCGTGGAGACGGGAGAGACCATGGAGGAGAACGGAGAGGAAGATGACCGGGAAAAGAGGTTTCTTTTAGCGGGAAGGAGACGGAGGAGGAGGAAGGGATAGAGTCTGAGGAGGAAGCGGTGACCATGGACAAAGAGAAGAAGGACAGCGGAGAGGTGCTGAACAAAGCGAAAGCTGTTAAAAAAGCCTCAGCACCAAGGGGAAGGAGTGAGATGGAGGGGCGGAGACGCGACACGCAGGAGGACGGCGGAGGCAGATGCAGCCGCAGCCGTAGCAGCCGCCGACACACAGGGGGTAAGTTGAGCGAGGCGCTGCCTCAGAGAGGACGAGTGGGGAGGGGAATAAAAAAGACAACGGAAAATGAAAGAATAGACTAAGAATAGAGGAACTATGACACTTTCCAGCTAAAATGACTGTGATACTGGCATCCTTCAATGCTAATGGCCTTAGAAACATTAGAAAGTTTGAAAAAACTCATGATGCTGTGCAAAGCAGACATTATTTGCCTGCAGGAGACTCACTGGGATGAGGAAACTGAAAGACAAGTGGGGAAAATGTGGCATGGACATTTTTTTTCAAGCCACGGAACAAATAAAGCAAGAGGAGTGAGTATATTAATCAAGAAAAACTGTGATATAAATGCCACTGGGATAAATGGGGACACAGAAGGGAGGTGGGGGTTAAAAATTAAATTCACTGTGGCAAACAGGACTTTCGAATTGATGAACATTTATGCTCCTAACGTGGAAAATGAACGGGCTGATTTTTTCAGAAGAATGCAACATTTTGGCTCCACGTGTGACATCATTATGGGTGACTTCAATGTAAAAATGTGTATGCTAGATACCAATGAGGCTGAAGTCTTCAGAACGGATGCCTCGAGGACAAAACTAAGAGATTTATGTTAGAAAATAACCTGTGTGATTTATGGAGGAATGAAAACCCCACAGCAAGAGGATATTCAAGACAACAAACCGTCAGGAACTCCTTGTGTAGGAGCAGAATTGATTTTTGTTTGATTAAACAGCAGTTTTTGGGGGATTTAAACACTGCGCGCTATAATTTCACTCATTTAAGTGATCATGCTTTTTTGTTAGTTAAATTGGGGGAGGAGGGAATAAGGAAAGGGGGGGGACTATGGCATCTGAATGCAAAATTGCTGGAAAATGAAAACTATAAGAAATGTATCCTAAATACAATTAAAGCTACAAGTTCACAACCTGCCTTAAAAAATGCTGCTGTTAAAGAATGGGAACATTTGAAAATTCAAATAAAAAAGAAAAGCATCCATTTTGCTAAAAAACTACATTTCAAAGAGAACCAAAAGGAAAAACACATAAAAAATGAAATTGAGCACTAGAAATGCAAGATAGCATGGATGAAGGGAGGTTGGGAGCTCTGTATGCTGACCTAAAAAATATAGAAAAAAAGAAATGTGATGGAGCTATAATGCGCAGTAGAGCGCAGTATGCAGTGGAGGGGGAAAGAAGCACAAAGTTTTTTTTAAGCCTTGAGAAAAGAAAACAAGACCAGTGTTACATAAAGAAAATAAAAGATGAACAAGGGAAAGAAACATCAGACCTGGCAGAGATCATCGAGAGAGTATATTCATTCTATCAGGATCTTTTTAAATCAGAAGGGTCAGATTGAGGACATAACAAATGATATGCTCTCAGAAATAACAACCAAATTAACAGAAAGTGACAAAATCCTTTGTGATCAAAAAATAAGTGAAGAAGAAATAGAAACTGCAATAAAACAGCTAGCCCCTAACAAAAGCCCGGGGAGCGATGGGCTGACAGCAAATTTCTATAAGGTTTTTTTGGGTGTACTGAAGCCGATACTTTTGTGTGTGTACGAAGAGATTGTGTGTGAAGAAATTGTGTCAGACTCCATGACTGCAGGGGTAATCACTTTAATTTTTAAAAAGGGAGACAGAAATGATCTGGCAAAACTACAGGCCAATAACGCTGCTGAACACCGACTACAAAATTCTAATGAAAATCATTGCAAAACAGAAACAAAACAGGTCATACATTCAATAATAGCACCAACACAAGCCTACAGCATACCGGGAAGGGAAGCACAAGACATAATAGGCTCAATCAGAGACACGGTGGAATACATGAAATTAACACAACAAAAAGGAATATTATTATCTTTAGATTTTAATAAGGCTTTTGACAGAGTGGAACATAAGTTCATGTTCAGAATATTAGAAAAGATGGGATTTGGAGAAAACATCATGAAATGGTTAAATCATTATATAGCAAAGCAACAGGTAAGGTTAAAATAAATGGGATGTTAACTGATGAATTTAAGCTGGAAAGATCAGTGAGACAAGGATGTCCGATGTCATCCATCTTATATTCCATTGTCGTCGAGCCTTTAAGTGTACTTTTGAAACATGATACAAATGTCAGAGGAATTGAACTGCCTGGGGGAGGGACGTGTTTAATTCAGCAATTTGCGGATGATACAACTTTGCTGTTAAGGGATAAAGAGAGTGTAAAGAGAGTAATGGAAATAATAAATAATTACGGTAGAGCGTCAGGCTCAAGAATAAATCTGCAAAAATCGGAAATCATGTTTATCAATATGGATGCGTCTCTGCAAGATGAATTACCTCTTAAAATCCAAGCAAGATATATAAAAATTTTAGGTATAAACATAGGTTTAAATGGCTTAAACGCAAGAGACGAAACATGGAGGGTATATTAAAAAAGATAGAGGGAACACTAAATTGGTGGAAGGGGAGGGACCTAAAACTAAATGGGAAGGTGGTGGTCCTAAATAATCTAATAATTTCAAAATTAAATTACGCTCTGGCAGTAATAGACCTACCCTCGTGGGTAGTGAAACGTTTGAATGAAATAATAACCTGTTTCATATGGGGAGCGAAAGTGGGGAAGATCGCCAGGAAAACATTAATAAATAAATATACAGGAGGGGGTTTGCAACTGATTGATATAGAGAGCAAGAAAAAAGCTTTTAGAATAAAACACATCCAAAAATATTTATATAGTGATACCAACTTTGATTGGAAATGTCTAATGGGTTTTTTTCTAAATAAAGTAATGAATATTGGTGATTATGTATTATTAATGAAACTAGGACAATCAATGACGGCAGGAATCCCGCTTTTTTATAGGGAAGTTCTATCCGCTCAAGCGGAGGTTTTGGATCAAATACAATACACGACTCTCTCGCTAAGAGCAGTGAAGGAGCTGCCAATTTTCCTTAATAAATATATCAAAAAAGGAGACAGGATGTTATATAACAAGAACATGTTGAAGGCAAAATTTAGACAAATAAAAGATATCATGTACGAAGTAATACCCGGCTTTCTGCCGACTCACGTAATCTATGATAACATAAGAGAATTAGATGAAAATATAAAATATACAGTATTATCAAATTATTACCAAACTATTAAACAAAGTATCCCAGAAACTTGGAAACTGCTCATAATAACGAACACTAATCAAAAAAGAGAAAGAAAGTTTCCAGATTTAAAAGTATCTCATGGGGGAATTTTAAAAGATTTTTATATGGTAAAATGCAAAGAAACGTACAGTTTTTTCAGGATGAAAGCTGCTCAAAAGCCGGCTTCCCTGTCCCACTGGTGCAAACTATTTCCCAAGCTGGACGAAAACAAAATCTGGGAGAAATGGAAATTAAAGGGTAACAGTATAGAGGCAGAAGATCATGATTTCAAATTAAGGCACAATAAAATCTTTACAAATGTGATCCTGCATCAGTTGGACAGGGGAGTCGGCAGAGAGTGTGATGTTTGTGGGCAAGAGGATGAAGATGTGATGCACATGTATATAAAATGTACAAAACTCAATGTTTTTTTTGAAAAGTTTAAATCTTGTTTAACTGAGAAACTGGGGCTGAAGTGGGATAACACAGACTCCTGGGAGGTTTTTTTCCTTTTTGGGCACTGGGAGAAAAGCACAGTCAAAAATAAAGAACTTTGTAGACTCCTCATAAGTCATGCAAAATGTGCAATAAAACTCAGACGGAATATAGCACACTATGAAAACAAAATAAAACCTGTTTGGGCGATTTTCAAAAATATTATACAAACCCAATTTCAGATTAGAATCATGCAAAAAATGTAAAACTGACTATGCTATTCACTCAAAACAACAGTCTATTCACATACAAAGGAGATGGAATTGAATGGAACTGGTAAGATAGCTTCAAAAAATGTGTGGTTTTCCAAAAGCACTAAAACTGTATATACTATGTTTGTTTATTTTCATGTCAAGATCTCACAGTGTGGAAAACATTCTGTAAAGTGTGATAATGAAATCTAAAATGTATTTTTTTTCAAAATAATATATTTTCATAA
>JARXKY010000175.1:12500-17500 GCA_029853015.1 Chelidonichthys spinosus
ACGCAGGAGGACGGCGGAGGCAGATTCAGCCGCAGCCGTAGCAGCCGCCGACACACAGGGGGTAAGTTGAGCGAGGCGCTGCCTCAGAGAGGGACGAGTGGGGAGGGGTAAAAAAGACAACGGAAAATGAAAGAATAGACTAAGAATAGAGGAACTATGACACTTTCCCAGCTAAAAATGACTGTGATACTGGCATCCTTCAATGCTAATGGCCTTAGAAACATTAGAAAGTTGAAAAACTCATGATGACATGCAAGCAGACATATTTGCCCTGCAGGAGACTCACTGGATGAGGAAACTGAAAGACAAGTGGGAAAATGTGGCATGGACATTTTTTTTCAAGCCACGGAACAAATAAAGCAAGAGGAGTGGAGTATATTAATCAAGAAAAACTGTGATATAAATGCCACTGGGATAAAATGGGGACACAGAAGGGAGGTGGGTAAAAATTAAATTCACTGTGGCAAACAGGACTTTCGAATTGATGAACATTTATGCTCCTAACGTGGAAAATGAACGGGCTGATTTTTTCAGAAGAATGCAACAATTTTGGCTCCACGTGTGACATCATTATGGGTGACTTCAATGTAAAATTGTGTATGCTAGATACCAATGAGGCTGAAGTCTTCAGAACGGATGCCTCGAGGACAAAACTAAGAGACTTTATGTTAGAAAATAACCTGTGTGATTTATGGAGGAATGAAAACCCCACAGCAAGAGGATATTCAAGACAACAAACCGTCAGGAACTCCTTGTGTAGGAGCAGAATTGATTTTTGTTTGATTAAACAGCAGTTTTTGGGGATTTAAACACTGCGCGCTATAATTTCACTCATTTAAGTGATCATGCTTTTTTGTTAGTTAAATTGGGGAGGAGGGAATAAGGAAAGGGGGGGACTATGGCATCTGAATGCAAAAATTGCTGAAAATGAAAACTATAAGAAATGTATCCTAAATACAATTAAAGCTACAAGTTCACAACCTGCCTTAAAAAATGCTGCTGTTAAAGAATGGGAACATTTGAAAATTCAAAAGAAAAAAGAAAAAGCATCCATTTTGCTAAAAAACTACATTTCCAAGAGAACCAAAAGGAAAAACACATAAAAAAATGAAATTGAGCACTAGAAATGCAAGATAGCATGATGAAGGGAGGTTGGGAGCTCTGTATGCTGACCTAAAAAAATATAGAAAAAAAGAAATGTGATGGAGCTATAATGCGCAGTAGAGCGCAGTAATGCAGTGGAGGGGGAAAGAAGCACAAAGTTTTTTTAAGCCTTGAGAAAAGAAAACAAGACCAGTGTTACATAAAGAAAATAAAAGATGAACAAGGGAAAGAAACATCAGACCTGGCAGAGATCATCGAGAGAGTATATTCATTCTATCAGGATCTTTTTAAATCAGAAGGGTCAGATGAGGACATAACAAATGATATGCTCTCAGAATTAACAACCAAATTAACAGAAAGTGACAAAATCCTTGTGATCAAAAAATAAGTGAAGAAGAAATAGAAACTGCAATAAAACAGCTAGCCCCTAACAAAAGCCGGGGAGCGATGATGGGCTGACAGCAAATTTCTATAAGGTTTTTTTGGTGTACTGAAGCCGATACTTTTGTGTGTGTACGAAGAGATTGTGTGTGAAGAAATTGTGTCAGACTCCATGACTGCAGGGGTAATCACTTTAATTTTTAAAAAGGGAGACAGAAATGATCTGGCAAACTACAGGCCAATAACGCTGCTGAACACCGACTACAAAATTCTAATGAAAATCATTGCAAACAGAACAAAACAGGTCCATACATTCAATAATAGCACCAACACAAGCCTACAGCATACCGGGAAGGGAAGCACAAGACATAATAGGCTCAATCAGAGACACGGTGGAATACATGAAATTAACACAACAAAAGGAATATTATTATCTTTAGATTTAATAAGGCTTTTGACAGAGTGTAACATAAGTTCATGTCAGAATATTAGAAAAGATGGGATTTGGAGAAAACATCATGAAATGTTGAAATCATTATATAGCAAAGCAACAGGTAAGGTTAAAATAAATGGAATGTTAACTGATGAATTTAAGCTGGAAAGATCAGTGAGACAAGGATGTCCGATGTCATCCATCTTATATTCCATTGTCGTCGAGCCTTTAAGTGTACTTTTGAAACATGATACAAATGTCATAGGAATTGAACTGCCTGGGGTGAGGGGACGTGTTTTAATTCAGCAATTTGCGGATGATACAACTTTGCTGTTAAGGGATAAAGAGAGTGTAAAGAGAGCAATGGAAATAATAAATAATTACGGTAGAGCGTCAGGCTCAAGAATAAATCTGCAAAAAATCGGAAATCATGTTTATCAATATGGATGCGTCTCTGCAAGATGAATTACCTCTTAAAATCCAAGCAAGATATATAAAATTTTAGGTATAAACATAGGTTTAAATGGCTTAAACGCAAAGAGACGAAACATGGACGGGTATATATTAAAAAAGATAGAGGGAACACTAAATTGGTGGAAGGGGAGGGACCTAAAACTAAATGGGAAGGTGGTGGTCCTAAATAATCTAATAATTTCAAAATTAAATTACGCTCTGGCAGTAATAGACTACCCTCGTGGGTATGAAACGTTTGAATGAAATAATAACCTGTTTCATAGGGGAGCGAAAGTGGGGAAGATCGCCAGGAAAACATTAATAAATAAATATACAGGAGGGGGTTTGCAACTGATTGATATAGAGAGCAAGAAAAAACTTTTAGAATAAAACATATCCAAAAATATTTATATAGTGATACCAACTTTGATTGGAAATGTCTAATGGGTTTTTTTTTCTAAATAAAGTAATGAATAATGGGTGATTATGTATAATTAATGAAACTAGGACAATCAATGACGGCAGGAATCCCGCTTTTTATAGGGAAGTTCTATCCGCTCAAGCGGAAGGTTTTGGATCAAATACAATACACGACTCTCTCCGCTAAGTGCAGTGAAGGAGCTGCCAATTTTCCTTAATAAATATATCAAAAAAGGAGACAGGAGATTTATATAACAAGAACATGTTAAAGGCAAAATTAGACAAATAAAAGATATCATGTACGAAGTAAACCCGGCTTTCTGCCGACTCACGTATAATTTATGATAACATAAGAGAATTAGATGAAAATAAAAATATACAGTATTATCAATTATTACCAAACTATTAAGCAAAGTATCCCAGAAACTTGGAAACTGCTCATAATAACGAACACTAATCAAAAAAGAGAAAGAAAGTTTCCAGATTTAAAAGTATCTCATGGGGGAATTTTAAAAGATTTTATATATGGTAAAAATGCAAAGAAACGTACAGTTTTTTCAGGATGAAAGCTGCTCAAAAGCCGGCTTCCCTGTCCCACTGGTGCAAACTATTTCCCAAGCTGGACGAAAACAAAATCTGGGAGAAATGGAAATTAAAGGGTAACAGTATAGAGGCAGAAGATCATGATTTCAAATTAAGGCACAATAAAATCTTTACAAATGTGATCCTGCATCAGTTGGACAGGGGAGTCGGCAGAGAGTGTGATGTTTGTGGCAAGAGGATGAAGATGTGATGCACATGTATATAAAATGTACAAAACTTAATGTTTTTTTTGAAAAGTTTAAATCTTGTTTAACTGAGAAACTGGGGCTGAAGTGGGATAACACAGACTCCTGGGAGGTTTTTTTTCCTTTTTGGCACTGGAGAAAAAGCACAGTCAAAAATAAAGAACTTTGTAGACTCCTTCATAAGTCATGCAAAATGTGCAATAAAACTCAGACGGAATATAGCACACTATGAAAACAAAATAAAACCTGTTTGGGCGATTTTCAAAAATATTATACAAACCCAATTTCAGATTAGAATCATGCAAAGAAATGTAAAACTGACTATGCTATTCACTCAAAACAACAGTCTATTCACATACAAAGGAGAAGGAATTGAATGGAACTGGTAAGATAGCTTCAAAAAATGTGGGTTTTCCAAAAACACTAAAACTGTATATACTATGTTTGTTTTATTTTTCATGTCAAGATCTCACAGTGTGGAAAACATTCTGTAAAGTGTGATAATGAAAATCTAAAATGTATTTTTTTCAAAATAATATATTTTCATAATAAAAGACAAAAAAAAAAAAAACGCACCCGATCTCGTCTGATCTCGGAAGCTAAGCAGGGTTGGGCCTGCTCAGTACTGGATGGGAGACCGCCTGGGAATACCAGGTGCTGTAAGCTTTTTTTCCATTTCCCTTGACAAACAGCAGAGGGCTGCTGCTCCTCCCACAGGGGCATTGTATTTCATCTCATTCTTTACCCCCCAGTCCCATCCAGTTCCCCCCCCAGGATCATTTGATTAATCATTACAAACATGAAACAGGACCTGATTAATTTCCCGGTAACGTTTGGGTCGCGTAGCCATTTTTCGATAAATGTATAACTTTTTCCAAAATCCAGCGCATTGGTTTTCATGGCAGAACAAGCAAACATGCGGATATTGCCCAAAAGTGGGATTATCTTCCTGCAGCATGCAGTTTAGCAGGCTCACTGCATCAGTTTGGTCAATATAGTTCCAGCTATTGTGCTTTTCACTGACCAAATTGTCATCATTTTATCCTGGGAGGCTTTGGTTGGAACTTGTCATCATCAGCACACACGTCCTCCATTTCTTGGCAAAAGGCGATGGACATCTATAAACGGCCTTTCTCTGCCTGCTCCTTTGGCTTACGGCCATACCACCCACAACACGCCCGATCTCGTCTGATCTCGGAAGCTAAGCAGGGTTGGGCCTGGTCAGTACTTGGATGGGAGACCGCCTGGGAATACCAGGTGCTGTAAGCTTCTTTCCATTTCCCTTGACAAACAGCAAAGGGTGCTGCTGCTCCTCCCACAGGGGCATTGTATTTCATCTCATTCTTTACCCCCCAGTCCCATCCAGTTCCCCCCCCAGGATCATTTGATTAATCATTACAAACATGAACAGGACCTGATTA
>JARXKY010000176.1:0-47248 GCA_029853015.1 Chelidonichthys spinosus
CCAGTGCCATCAGTTCCTGGTTGGCCTTGGTGTGGTCGTCGACCAGGGGTGCTGGGCGAGGTCTTCACGTGCCCCGAACTGCTTTTTTGCAGGGCGAGCTTGCCGGCCTCGACTTCGGTGATACCACTCTGCGCGGCCTTGTCGACGAAGTCATGGAGGTCGCCGCCATGGCAACGGAAATCGAACCCGCAGCCAGTGCGAAGGTCAGGCCCATCTGTTTCATCAGCTTGCTAGTCATGGTGAATCTCCTTATGGATGACGTGATGTCGTTACCTGAGTGTTGAGCCGGCGGCCGCGCAAAAGGTTTAAATTTTTTTTGCGTTTTTTCGCCAGCGGTGACGAGGGCAATTTCCTTGAACTATCGAATTACGGCGGGCTCTGCTGCATAAGTGCCTGCCGATTTTCGCAGGCTCGCATCTGCCAGGAGATACACCGTGACTGACGCCAAGACTGCTGACAAAACCCCCAACCCCATCAGCTCCGAGGACGCCCAGACAGGTGCCGAAAAACCCGTCAAGGGACAGACCCTCGGGCATCCGGACCCAAAGACAGAAACCGTCGACAAGGTCCTGACCCCGACGTCGATCAAGGATACCGAGCGCCAGACTGACGCCATCAATGAGCAGGCCGACAAGGCTGAGCGCAAGCTGGGTCATTGAGATGGCCAAGTCGATCACGGCGTCTGAACTCGGCATCGAACTCAAGCCCGATGATGACGCCAGCCTGTTTAAATGGTTTATCGCCAGCTTTCTGATGGGCAAGCGTATCCAGGCGCCGATTGCGGCCCAGGCGTACCGTGTGATTATCGAAGAGGAGGGCCGCGATACTGCGCGCAAGCTGCAGCATTGCACCTCCCGTGAGCTGGTTTCGATGTTGGGGCGTGCCCACTACGTACGCTACGACGAAACCACCGCCCAGCGCTTGCTGGACCTGAGTGCCAAATTGAATGCCGAGTACGCGGGCAAGATCACCCAGATCAAACACGCCAGCGAGGACCGTCACGCCTTCGAACAGCGCCTCGGCGAGTTTGACGGGGTCGGGCCCAAGACCATCGAGATTTTCATGCGCGATGCAGCCAAGGTGCTGTTTTGACGGCACCTGTGTATGTGGGATGTGCGGGGTGGAGCCTGCCGCGCGAACACTGGGCGGCGTTTGTCGAAGAGGGCACTCATCTGCAGCGCTATGCCTCGCGTTTCAACGCGGTGGAAATCAACAGTTCGTTTTACCGTCCGCACCTGCCCAAGACCTATACACGCTGGGCGCAATCGGTGCCGTCGGCATTTCGTTTCTCGGTCAAGGTGCCTAAGCGCATTACCCATGAACTGCGCTTGCAAGGGTGCGCTACCGCGCTGGATGAGTTCCTTGAGCAGTGCCTGCATCTGGAGCAGAAGCTGGGCTGCCTGCTGGTGCAACTGCCGCCTTCGTTGCGCTATGAACCGGCGTTGGCCACAGGTTTTTTCACTGCACTGCGCCAGCGTTTTGCCGGCGCCGTGGTGCTTTGAGCCGCGTCACCCCAGTTGGCTTGACGCCGAGGCCATGTTGCTGGACATGCAGATAGGCCGGGTAAACGCCGACCCGGCCGTCATCGACCCAGGCGCCGGCTGGCAAGGCGTGCAGTATTGGCGCTTGCACGGCTCGCCGCGCATTTATCACAGCGCCTACGGCCCGCAGCGTGTGCAGGCCTATGCGCGGCTGCTGGAGCCGTCGGCTGCGGCTGGTGTTCCCACTTGGTGCATCTTCGATAATACGGCCAGCGGCCATGCGGTGATGGACGCTCTTTTGATGGTGAACAGCGAACATCTGGTTATGCCGCACGCTGCACCTCCTAGCCAATAAAACGTTGGTTGCGAGCCAGTGGTTGGCTGCACAGCCGATCGCCGGTTAATCTCTTCCCTCAGTTCAGGGAGAGGTGACCCGATGTCGTTGATCACAACCATCGAAGACTTACGCAAGCTGGCGCAGAAACGCGTGCCACGGATGTTCTACGACTACGCTGATTCCGGTTCCTGGACTGAGAGCACCTATCGCGCCAATGAGAGTGATTTTGCGCGCATCCAATTCCGCCAAAGGGTGGCGCGTAATATCGATGAGCGTTCGATCCGCGCCACGATGATCGGCCAGGACATGGCCATGCCCGTGGCCCTGGCGCCCACCGGCCTGGCGGGCATGCAGCATGCCGATGGCGAGATTCTTACCGCCCGTGCCGCTGCCGCATTCGGGCTGCGTTATACCTTGTCGACCATGAGCATCTGCTCCCTGGAAGACATCGCCGAGCATGTCGGCCAGCCGTTCTGGTTCCAGCTGTATGTGATGCGCGACCGCGAGTTTATCGAGCGGTTGATCGAGCGCGCCAAGGCTGCCGGGGTGGATGCGTTGGTGCTGACCCTTGACCTGCAGATACTCGGGCAACGCCACAAGGACTTGATCAATGGCCTGTCGGCACCACCCAAGCTGACCCTGCCGAATATCCTCAACATGATGACCAAGCCGCGCTGGGTAATGGGCATGCTCGGCACCCAGCGCCGTGGTTTCGGCAATATCGTCGGGCATGTGAAGGGCGTGGCCGACATGAGTTCGCTGTCGTCCTGGACCGCCCAGCAATTCGACCCGCGCCTGAGTTGGGACGATGTGGCGTGGATCAAGAAATGCTGGGGCGGCAAGTTGATCATCAAGGGCATCCTCGACGTGGAAGATGCGCGGCTGGCGGCCGATTCCGGCGCCGATGCGCTGGTGGTAAGCAACCACGGCGGTCGTCAGCTGGATGGCGCGCCGTCGAGCATCAGCCAACTGCCGGCGATTGTCGAGGCCGTGGGCAAGCGCATCGAAGTGTGGCTCGATGGGGGAATTCGCTCCGGCCAGGACGTACTCAAGGCCATCGCCCTGGGGGCCAAGGGCACCATGATCGGTCGCCCGCACCTGTATGGCCTGGGTGCGATGGGCGAGGCGGGCGTGACCAAGGCGCTGGACATCATCGCCCGAGAGTTGGACGTGTCGATGGCGCTGTGTGGCTATAACGATATACGTGATGTGAACCGCGAGATTTTGCTGCCCGGGAGCTTTCCTGAATGTGTTGCCTGAGCAAAAAAATCGTAAAAAAAATAAAAAAGAGTTGTCCACGAAAACCGTGGGTATCTCTGTGGATAACTTTACGAAGGCCCGGCAGCGTTGGCGATTTCAATGCAGGTCATTATTTGATCAACTTCTGTTTCGGGCCAGCATGGGCAGGGTTTGCGCTTGACAGCCAAGCGCGAACCCAGTGCCGAAAAGCCTGTTTATGATGCGTTGTCGCGCGCTGTGGAGTGAGTCACCACCGGGTCGGGCATCTTGGTACGCATCAGCCTGTCCAGTGCCTGGCCATAGCTGCGCCCGGCCAGGCTCATGCTGTTGTTATGGCTGGCGCCCGGTACCAGCAACAGATGCTTGGGCTCCTGGGCGGCTTCAAACAACTGCTGGCTGAAACGCGGTGGCACGTAGCGGTCGTCGAGGCCGTGGACCACCAGCAACGGCATGTGGATATCGGCAATCTTGTCAATGGAATCGAACTTCTGCGACAGCAACCAGCGCACCGGCAAAGAGGTATTGCTGACAGCCGTGGCCACATCCGCGAGGGAGGTGAAGGTGGATTCGATCACCAGCCCACGTACCGGCAGCGGCACCTGCTTGCCCAGTTCGGCGGCCAGGTCGATTGCCACCGCGCCACCCAGGGAATGCCCGTAGATCAGGCGCTTGCCCGGGTCCGGTTGCAGGGTCTGGAAGCGCTCCAGGCGATGCGTGCGTCTTCGTACACCGTGGTTTCCGAAGGCAGGTCGCCGTGGCTTTGGCCGAAGCCGCGATAGTCGATGGCTAATACCGAGAAGCCCAGGGCATGCAATTGCTCGATGCGAAACAGCTGGCCTGTGAGATTCCAGCGCACCCCGTGCAGGTAGAGGATGGCCGGCGCCTCCTTCGTCGCAGCCGGGTACCACCAGCCATGAATGTTCTGCCCCGATTTGAAATTGGCGGGCCTGAGTTCGAATTCCTGCACCGCCTTGGCAGGCCGGTGTACCAGCCGGCAGTCCCCGGCTCGATGCGAAACACCAGCTCGCGTTCCTTGTGTTGCAACACGGCGCAGCCGACGGGCAGGCCGACGATCAGCGCAGCCATGCACAGCAAGGGCAGCCAGCGCAGGCCCAGGCGGGCGATAAAGCGAGAAGACATGAAAGCTCCAGGACAAAAGCGAAGCACGGGTTTTACCAGATGGCCCGAGCGCGCAGGCATTAATGCGACGGTTGTAGCAGAGCAAAGTGTTACAGCATTGAACAATCCAGGCGCAGGTTGTTAGGGTGGTCGGCTCAACGGCAGCCATCGCCACTGAACCTGTTCCCACCTGCATAGGCCCACTATGGACAACAGCCCCGTTCGCATCACCGCCGAAGAAACCCTCTCGGACAGCTGGTACCTCTTGAAAAAATACAGCTTCGACCTGCGTCGCCGGGATGGCAGCTGGCAAGCCCAGACCCGCGAGGTGTACGACCGTGGCAACGGCGCGACGATCCTGCTGTACAACCGCGGGCAACGCACGGTGCTGTTGATCCGCCAGTTCCGCATGCCCACCTTCGTCAACGACTATCCCGGCTACCTGATCGAAGCGGCGGCCGGCTTGCTGGATAACGCCAGCCCTGAAGAACGCATCCGCCTGGAAGCCGAGGAAGAGACCGGGTATCGCGTGGGGCATGTGGAGCAAATCTACGCGGCGTTCATGAGCCCAGGCTCGGTGACTGAGCGGATTCACTTTTTCATGGGCGAGTATCAGCCGGGGGATCGGGTGGGTGCGGGCGGCGGCCTGGAAGAGGAGGGCGAGGATATCGAGGTGCTCGAACTAGGCTTCGAGCAGGCACTGGAGATGGTGCAGAGTGGGGATATTGTGGATGGCAAGACGATCATGTTGTTGCAGCATCTTGAACTGAAGATGCTGAAAGAAGGCTGGTGAGGGAGCTTGCTCGCGCAGCGGCCCGACAGCCGCCGATGATCCCACTGACGCACCTGCGATCCAATGTGGGAGGGGGCTTGCTCCCGATGAGGGAGTATCAGGCAACGCATCTAGGACTGACCCACCGCCATCGGGAGCAAGCCCCCTCCACATTTTTTACCGGGTGCAGTCAATCAGACCGTTATGAAATCAAGCTCCCAGATCAGAGTCGCGCAGCGACCCCGCTAACTTAAACCCCGACTGACGGTAATTGTCAGAAATTTCCCAGAGGAGTACAAATGTACTCCATGACGAACCTGACCCCCCGCCGTACCGCCATCCTGACCTTCATCCGTGACCGCATCGCGCAACAAGGCCAGCCCCCCAGCCTCGCCGAGATCGCCGAGGCGTTCGGCTTCGCCTCGCGCAGCGTTCGCCCGCAAGCATGTGGTGGCCCTGACTGAAGCTGGCTTTATCGAGGTCAACCCCAACCAGGCCCGTGGTATTCGCCTGCTCAATCAACCCGTGCGTGCCGAGTGGCTGGATGTCCGGTGCTTGGCCGTGTGGCGGCCGGACGGCCCATCGACGCCGATGCCGAAGTGCACAGCCGCTTGCAACTGGACCCTGCCACCTTCGCGAAAAACCCCCGACTACCTGCTGCGGGTGCAGGGCGATTCGATGATCGAAGACGGCATTCTCGACGGCGACCTGGTGGGCGTGCGTCGCAGCGTCGAAGCCTTGAACGGACAGATTGTAGTGGCGCGCCTGGACGGTGAAGTCACCATCAAGCGTTTCGAGCGCAGCGGCGACCGGGTTCGCCTGTTGCCACGCAATCCTGCGTATCAACCCATCGTGGTCGGACCCGATCAGGACCTGGCCATTGAAGGGTGTTCTGTGGCCTGGTGAGGCAAGGCTGATGGGCGCCGTGGTTGCCCTGGACTCGCTGTTCAATGGCGGGCGAGTCTGGAAGGGCCGGCCTGCCGCACCACCGGCCAGCGTGCACCCCACGGGGCTGGCGGCGCTGGATGCGGTGCTGCCAAGTGGCGGCTGGCCGGAAGCTGCCTTGAGTGAAATCCTGATGGCCAAGGACGGTGTGGGCGAGTTGCAGCTGGTACTGCCGACCCTGGCGCGCTTGTCGGCCCAGGGCGAGCGCATTGTGCTGGTGGCGCCGCCTTATACGCCGTACCCCCATGCCTGGCAGAACGCCGGGGTGGATGTGCGCAAGCTTTCCATCATCCAGGCCGAGGAGCGCGACGCGCTGTGGGCGGTGGAGCAGTGCCTGCGTTCCGGCAGTTGCGGCGCGGTGTTGTGCTGGCCGCGCAAGGCCGATGACCGGGCCTTGCGGCGTTTTGCAGGTGGCGGCGGAAAACCGGCCAGACCCTGGCGTTTGCCTGGCGCTCCTTGAGTGAGGCGGTCAATGCATCGCCCGCGGCATTGCGTCTGGCGGTCGAGGCCCGGCCGGCACAAGTGCGGGTGCTCAAGTGCCGCGGCGGGTTGGCCCACCCGGCGCCGATCGCCCTGACGGGGCATTGAGGTTGCCATGCGTTGGGTGTGTATTGTCTTCCCGCAATTGGCGCTGGACGGGGCGCAGCGTGTGCATCCCGAGCCCGACCAACCCCTGGCACTGCTGGCCGGCACGTCGCAGCGGCGGGTGCTGCAAACCGTCAATGCCGCCGCCCGGGCCTTGGGCCTGCGCCCCGGCCAATCCTTGACGGCGGCCCATGCCCTGGCCAAAAGCTTTGCCTGCGTCGAATACGACCCCTTGGAGATCGAGCGCCTGCAGCAGTTGCTCGCCGCCTGGGCCTACCGTTTCAGCTCCCAGGTCAGCCTGTATTACCCGCGGGCCTTGTTGTTCGAGATCGAGTCGAGCCTGGGCCTGTTCGGGCCCTGGCCGCAGTTCGAGGCGCGTTTGCGCAAGGAATTGACCGAGCTTGGCTTTCGTCACCGCATCGTCGCTGCGCCCAATCCTGCGGCGGCAAGGGTGTTGGCGAACCTTTACGATGGCCTGGCCGTGGCCGATGACAGCGCCTTGATGCACGCCCTGGCGCTGCTGCCCATCGACCGCGCCGGCCTCGAGCCGCAGGCCGCCACGGCTTTGTCACGCATGGGCCTGCGCACCCTGGCCCAGGTACAGGTACTGCCCCGGCACACCCTGGCGCGGCGCTTTGACGCCAGCCTGCTCAAGCACCTCGACGCCTTGAGCGGGCAACGGCCCTTGGCCTTGGGGTTCTATCAGCCGCCGGACCAGTTCGATGCGCGCATCGAGTTGAACTTCGATGTGCAATCCCACCAGGCGCTGCTGTTTCCCTTGCGCCGCTTGACCGGCGACTTGTCGGCCTTCCTTTGCGGGCGCGACAGTGGCGTGCAGCGCTTCGACCTGCATCTGGAACATGCCCAGGCACCGGACAGTGTGATCAAGGTCGGCCCTGCTCAGCGCCGAACGCGAGCCCTTGATGCTGTTCGAGCTGGCCCGCGGGCGCCTGGAGCAGGTCCAGGTCACCTCGCCGGTGCGCGGCTTGCGCCTGGTGGCCGAGGACTTGCCGGTGTTCGTGCCGCAGCGCCAGGACCTGTTCGACGACCGCCCGCAACAAACCCTGCCATGGGAACAACTGCGCGAACGCCTGCGTGCGCGCCTGGGGGATGACGCCGTGCAGGGCTTGCGTTTTCACGCCGACCACCGCCCCGAATGCGCCTGGCAAGCCGCGACCGACAGCCGACCATGCCCGAGCTTGAGCAAGGTCCGGCGGCCCGGCTGGCTATTACTCGAACCGACCTTGCTGGCAGAGCAGGGCGTGCGCATTCTGATGGGGCCGGAGCGCATCGAGTCCGGCTGGTGGGATGGCGCCGATGTGCGCCGCGACTATTACCTGATCCAGACCCGTGCCGGCCAGCAAGGCTGGGCCTACCGCAACGTCGGGAACAGCGATGGGCTGTGGCTGCAAGGCTGGTTTGCATGAGTTACGCCGAGCTGCACTGCCTGTCCAACTTCAGCTTCCAACGCGGTGCCTCCAGCGCCCTGGAACTGTTCGAGCGGGCCAAAGCCCAAGGCTACAGCGCTTTGGCGATCACTGACGAATGCACGCTGTCGGGCGTTGTGCGAGCCTGGCAAGCGGCGAAGGCGGTAGACCTGCCGCTGATTATCGGCAGCGAGATGCGCCTCGAAAACGGCCTGAAACTGGTGCTGCTGGTGGAAGACCTCAGCGGCTATCAGCACCTGTGCCGTTTGATCACCCTGGCCCGGCGTCGCGCCGAAAAAGGCCGTTATCGCCTGCTGCAGGAAGACTTCGAGCAACCGTTGCCCGGCCTGCTGGCACTATGGGTGGCACAAGACGAGGACACCCAAGCCTCGATCCAATGGTTGCGCCGTACCTTCGCCGAGCGCCTGTGGCTGGCGGTGCAGTTGCATTGCGGCCAGGACGACGAACGCCACTTGGAACAGCGCCTGCAATTGGCCGCCAGCCTGCACATCCCCGCCGTGGCCTGCGGCGATGTGCATATGCATGCACGCGGGCGTCGCGCCCTGCAAGACACCATGACCGCCATCCGCCACCACGTAGCGGTGGCCGACGCCGGCACGCTGTTGCACCCCAATGGCGAGCGGCACCTGCGTAGCCTGGATGCCCTGGGCGGGCTCTACCCGCAAGCACTGCTGGACGAAACCCTGGCGATAGCCCGGCGTTGCACCTTCGACCTGAGCCAGCTGCGTTACCACTATCCGCGGGAACTGGTGCCCAGCGGCCATGACGCCGCCTCCTGGCTGCGTGCGGTCACCGAAGAAGGCATCGCCCGGCGCTGGCCCAAGGGCGTCGATGCCAAGACCCTGGAACAGATCGATAAAGAGTTGAAGCTGATCAGCGAGCTGGGCTACGAAAGCTATTTCCTCACGGTGCACGACATTGTGCGCTTTGCCCGCAGCCGTTCGATCCTGTGCCAGGGCCGAGGTTCGGCGGCCAATTCGGCGGTGTGCTTTGCCCTGGGCATCACCGAGATCAACCCGAGCCTGACCAGCCTGTTGTTCGAGCGCTTCTTGTCCAAGGAGCGCAACGAGCCGCCGGATATCGACGTCGACTTCGAACACGAACGCCGCGAAGAAGTGCTGCAATACGTCTTCCAGCGCTATGGCCGCCACCGCGCGGCATTGACGGCGGTGGTCAGCAGCTACCACGCGACCGGCGCGGTGCGGGATGTGGCCAAGGCCCTGGGGTTGCCGCCAGACCAGATCAATGCGCTGGCTGACTGCTGTGGGCGCTGGAGTGACGACGCGCCGCCCCTGGAGCGCCTGCGTGAAAGCGGCTTCGACCCGGACAGCCCACTGTTGCGCCGTGTGCTGACGCTGACCCAGCAATTGATCGGCTTTCCTCGGCACCTGTCCCAGCATCCCGGCGGCTTCGTGATTTCCGAATACCCACTGGATACCCTGGTGCCGGTGGAAAACGCCGCCATGGCCGAGCGCACCATCATCCAGTGGGACAAGGACGACCTCGACGCGGTGGGCCTGCTCAAGGTGGATATCCTCGCCCTGGGCATGCTCAGCGCAATTCGCCGCTGTTTCGACCTGCTGCGCCGTCATCGCAATCAGGACTTGAGCCTGGCAAGCATTCCCAAGGAAGACCCGGCGACCTACGCGATGATCAGCAAGGCCGACACCATCGGTGTGTTCCAGATTGAATCGCGGGCGCAAATGTCGATGTTGCCCAGGCTCAAGCCGCAGACGTTCTACGACCTGGTGATCGAAGTCGCCATCGTGCGTCCGGGGCCGATCCAGGGCGGCATGGTGCATCCGTATTTGCGCCGACGGAACAAGGAAGAGCCCACGACCTATCCCTCGCCGGCATTGAAAGTGGTGCTGGAGCGGACCCTGGGCATCCCGCTGTTCCAGGAACAGGTGATGCAGATCGCCATGGTCGCCGCCGACTACAGCCCCGGCGAGGCCGACCAGTTGCGCCGCTCCATGGCCGCCTGGAAGCGTCATGGCGGGCTGGAGCCGCACCAGCAACGCTTGCGCGACGGCATGCTCAGGAACGGCTACACCGAAGCCTTTGCCGCGCAGATTTTCGAGCAGATCAAGGGCTTTGGCAGCTATGGCTTCCCTGAGTCCCACGCGGCCAGTTTTGCCTTGTTGACCTACGCCAGTTGCTGGCTCAAGTGCCATGAGCCGGCAGCTTTCGCCTGCGCCCTGATCAACAGCTGGCCCATGGGCTTCTACAGCCCGGACCAGATTCTGCAGGACGCCCGGCGCCATCGCTTGCAGATTCGCCCGGTGGATGTACAGGCCAGTGACTGGGATTGCAGCCTGGAACCCATCGACGGCCAGCAGCCGGCGATTCGCTTGGGCTTGCGCATGATCTCGGGGTTTCGCGAGGAAGACGCACGGCGTATCGAAGCCGTCCGCCAGCGGCAACGCTTCAGCGACATCGCCGATCTGGATGCACGCGCCGGCCTGGATGCCCGGGCCCAGGCGCTGCTGGCGGATGCCGGTGCCTTGCGCGCCCTGGCCGGTAACCGTCATCAGGCGCGCTGGGATGTGGCCGGCGTGCACCAGCAGCTTGGATTGTTTGCCGGCCTGCCGAGTCCCGATGAAGCGGTGGTGGCGTTACCCGCGCCCAGCGTAGGTGAGGACCTGCAGGCCGATTACGCCACGCTCGGCACCACCCTTGGCCCGCATCCCTTGGCTCTGCTGCGCAGCGAGTTGCGCAAGCGACGCTGCCGCAGTTCCCAGGAGCTGCTGGCCGTGGAACATGGACGCAACGTCAGCATTGCCGGGCTGGTCACCGGTCGCCAGCGCCCTGGTACGGCCAGTGGCGTGACCTTTGTCACCCTGGAAGATGAATTCGGCAACCTCAACGTGGTGGTCTGGCGTGACCTGGCCGAGCGCCAGCGCCAGGCGCTGGTGGGCTCGCGGTTGCTCAAGGTGGACGGCCGTTGGGAGGCGGTAGGCGAGGTGCGGCACTTGATCGCCGGGCGCCTGACTGACCTGACGCCCCTGCTGGCAGGGATCACTGTGCGCAGCCGGGATTTTCATTGAGGCCGCTGGTTTCTGCGCTTACGATCACCTAATTTGTACAAGATGAAACCATCTCGCGCCGGTGCGCTCCAAAAGTTGCGATTTTCCTCTTTGCGCAGAGTTGAACCATGCCATTTTTATCCAACCCTCACGGCTGTGACGGCTGGGCCGGCGAAATGGCCCAGCGTATTCGCGCGTTTTGACTGGTCGGCCACCGACCTTGGACCCATCGGCTCTTGGTCCACCAGCCTGGCCTGTACCGTACAGATGATGCTGGCTTCGCCGGTGCCGATGGTGATGCTGTGGGGGCGCGCCGGCTACATGATCTACAACGACAGCTATTCGGCCTTTGCCGGCGGCCGTCACCCGTATCTGCTCGGCACGCCGGTGGAATTGGGCTGGCCGGAAGTGGCCGAGTTCAACCGCCATGTGGTGGACACCTGCCTGGCGGGCGGCACCCTGTCTTTCAATAACAAGGACCTGGTGCTGTCGCGTAACGGCAAGCCGGAAACCGTGTGGCTGGACCTCTATTACAGTCCGGTTGCCGGCGATGACCAGCAACCGGCCGGGGTGCTGGCGATCGTGGTCGAGACCACTGAGCTGGTGAAGTCCGAGCACGTGCGCCAGGAACTCACCCACAACCTTGAACAGCGGGTGGCCGCCGAAGTGCAGGCGCGTTCTTCTGCCGAAGACCAGTTGCGCCAGTCCCAGAAGCTGGAGGCGATTGGCGGCCTCACCGGCGGCGTGGCCCATGACTTCAATAACCTGCTGCAAGTGATCGCCGGCAACCTGCATTTGCTCGCCCGCCATGAGCCGGACAACCCCCAGGTGCAACGTCGCGTCAACGCCGCGATTGCCGCGGTGGAACGTGGCGCCAAGCTGTCCTCGCAACTGTTGGCGTTTGCCCGGCGCCAACCCTTGTCGCCGGCGGTGTACAACCCGCAACGCATCTACGCCGGCCTGGGCGAGCTGCTGCAAAGGGCGTTGGGGGAAACCATCCATATCGATGTGCAGTTGCCCCAGGATTCCTGGTGCATCAACGTTGACCGTAACCAGTTGGAGAACGCGCTGCTCAACCTGGCGATCAACGCCCGCGATGCCATGCAGGGCGAAGGCGTGATTCGTATCACCGGCGAAAACATCATCCTCAACCCCGCCGATTGCATCGGTAAAAGCATCAAGCCCGGCGAGTATGTGCGCCTGGCGGTGGCCGACACCGGCGTGGGCATGTCCGAGGCGACCCTCAAGCGTGCGTTCGAACCCTTCTTTACCACCAAGCGCGAAGGCCAGGGCACCGGCCTGGGGCTGAGCATGGTGTTCGGCTTCGTGCGCCAGAGTGGCGGGCATGTGGACATGTGGAGCGAGGAGGGCAAGGGCTCGGTGGTGCAGATGTATTTCCCCCACAGCCTGGAGCCCGAATGCCTCGACGCGCAGGGTGAGCTGGACCTGCAGAGCGGCGGCCAGGAAACCATCCTGGTGGTCGAGGATAATGAAGGCGTGCGCCTGACCGTGGTCGAGTTGCTGGAGCAGTCGGGCTACACCGTACTCACTGCCGAGGATGGCGATCACGCCATGCAAGCGTTGCACGACGGCTTGGCGCCTGACCTGATCTTCACCGATGTGGTCATGCCCGGCCGGGTCAAGAGTACCGACCTGGCCGACTGGGCCCGGGCGCAGAACCCGCCGGTGGCGGTGTTGTTCACCTCCGGCCATACCCGCGACATTCTGTCGTCCAATCATCTGCTCAGCGCCGATATCCATCTGCTGAGCAAACCCTATAGCCCCGATGCCCTGACGCAGCGCGTACGCACGGTGCTCACCGCAAGACAAGGTTGCCCATGACTTCACAGCGCAACATCCCTTCGCTCACCGCCCAGCAGTCGGGCTTCGTGCGGGTGCGTGGCGCCCGCGAACATAATTTGCGTAACGTCGATGTGGACATTCCCCGGGATGCCCTGGTGGTATTTACCGGCGTGTCCGGCTCCGGCAAGTCGTCCCTGGCGTTTTCTACCCTGTATGCCGAGGCCCAGCGTCGCTATTTTGAATCGGTGGCGCCCTATGCGCGACGCTTGATCGACCAGGTCGGCGTGCCGGATGTGGACAGCATCGAAGGTTTGCCGCCGGCCGTGGCCCTGCAACAGCAACGTGGCACGCCGAGTGCGCGCTCCTCGGTGGGCAGTGTCACCACCCTGTCGAGCTTGATCCGCATGCTGTACTCCCGCGCCGGCAGTTACCCGCCGGGGCAGGCCATGCTGTATGCCGAGGACTTCTCGCCGAACCTGCCCCAGGGCGCGTGCCCGCAATGCCATGGCCTGGGCCGGGTGTATGAAGTGACCGAAGCGCTGATGGTGCCCGACCCGTCCCTGACCATCCGCCAGCGTGCAGTGGCGGCCTGGCCGTTGGCGTGGCAGGGCCAGAACCTGCGCGACATCCTTGTAACCCTGGGCTACAACGTGGATATCCCGTGGCGCGAGCTGCCGAAAAAACAACGCGACTGGATCCTGTTCACCAGAAGAAACTCCTACCGTGCCGGTGTACGCCGGCTTCACCCCAGAGCAGACCCGCGATGCGTTGAAGCGCAAGCTCGAGCCCAGTTACCAGGGTACGTTCAGCGGGGCCCGGCGCTATATCCTGCACACCTTCGCCCATACCCAGAGCGCGCTGATGAAAAAGCGCGTGTCGCAATTCATGCAAGGCAGTGCCTGCCCGTTGTGCCACGGTAAACGCCTCACCCAAGCAGCGCTGTCGGTGAAGTTTGCCGGGGTGGATATCGGTGAATTGTCGCAACTGTCCCTGGCGCAACTGGCCGAGTTGCTGCGCCCGGTAGCGGCCGGGCAGGACAAGATGAAGCTGTCGGTGGAAAAACGCCTGGCGGCCCAGCGCATCGCCCAGGACCTGCTCGAGCGGGTCAGTACCTTGATCGACCTGGGCCTGGGCTACCTGTCCCTGGAGCGCAGCACGCCGACCTTGTCGTCCGGGGAATTGCAGCGCCTGCGCCTGGCGACCCAATTGGGCTCGCAGTTGTTCGGCGTCATCTATGTGCTGGACGAGCCCTCGGCAGGCCTGCACCCGGCGGATGGCGAAGCGTTGTTCACCGCGCTGGAGCGCTTGAAGGCCGCGGGTAATTCGTTGTTTGTGGTGGAACATGACCTGGAAACCATGCGCCGCGCCGACTGGCTGATCGACGTCGGCCCCGCCGCCGGTGAACATGGCGGGCAAGTGCTGTACAGCGGCCCGCCTGCGGGGTTGGCGCAGGTCGAGGCATCGCAGACCCGCGAATACCTGTTCGCCGAACAGCGCCCTTCGAATCCGCTGCGCCGCGAACCCAGTGCCTGGCTGAAGCTGGAAGGCGTGACGCGTAATAACCTCAACGGGCTGAAAGTGGATTTCCCGCTGGGCTGCTTTACAGCAGTAACCGGTATTTCCGGCTCGGGTAAATCCAGCCTGGTCAGCCAGGCGCTGCTGGAACTGGTGGGCCAGGGCCTGGGGCGTGTACTGGAAAGTGACGACGAGCCGAGCCTGGAAGACGCTGCCCCCCAAGCCAGTGGCGGGCATATCAGCGCCGGGCTGGAACACATCCGCCGCCTGGTACAGGTGGACCAGAAACCCATCGCCGCACCCCGCGCTCCAACCTGGCGACCTACACCGGGCTGTTCGACAACGTGCGCAAACTCTTCGCTGCCACGCCAGCGGCCAAGAAGCGCGATTACGACGCCGGGCAATTCTCCTTCAACGTCGCCAAGGGCCGTTGCCCGAACTGCGAAGGCGAAGGCTTTGTCAGCGTTGAACTGTTGTTCATGCCAAGCGTGTATGCGCCATGTCCGACCTGCCATGGTGCGCGCTATAACCCTGAAACCCTGGGGATCAAATGGCAGGGCTTGAATATCGCTCAGGTATTGGGACTGACGGTGGAGCAGGCGGTGGACGTGTTTGCAGAACAGCCTGGGGTGTTGCGTTCATTGCAAGTGCTGCGCGATATCGGCCTGGGTTACCTGCGCCTCGGCCAGCCGGCCACCGAGTTGTCCGGTGGTGAAGCGCAACGCATCAAGCTCGCTACCGAGCTGCAACGCAATGCCCGTGGCGCTACGTTGTATGTGCTCGACGAACCCACAACCGGACTGCACCCCAAGGACGTCGACCGCTTGCTCATCCAGTTGAATCAGTTGGTGGATGCGGGGCATACAGTGGTTGTAGTGGAGCATGAAATGCGCGTAGTGGCCCAGAGTGACTGGGTAATCGATATCGGCCCGGGGGCAGGGGACCTGGGTGGGAAGGTAGTGGCGTGTGGCACACCGCAGAAGGTTGCCAAAAGCAAGAACAGCCGCACGGCGCCCTATCTGGCCAGAGAGCTGGTCTAAAGCGTGATGATGTTCAAATGTGGTAGGGGGCTTGCCCCCGATGGCGGCGGGTCAGTCACAGATGTATCACTGACACTCCCTCATCGGGGGCAAGCCCCCTCCCACATTTAGATCAATGTTCTGTCAGTTGGATTTGTTGCTTGGCCAACGCCGCCGAGGCGCGCTGTTCATCACTACCTTGGCGCCGGTCTGGAGAGCTGATCTAAAGGTTGATGATGTTCAAATGTGGGAGGGGGCTTGCCCCCGATAGCTGCGGGTCAGTCACAGATGTATCACTGACACTCCCTCATCGGGGGAAAGCCCCCTCCCACATTTAGATCAATGTTCTGTCAGTTGGATTTGTTGCTTGGCCAACGCCGCCGAGGCGCGCTGTTCATCACTACCTTGGCGCCGGCCTGGAGAGCTGATCTAAAGGTTGATGATGTTCAAATGTGGGAGGGGGCTTGCCCCCGATAGCTGCGGGTCAGTCACAGATGTATCACTGACACGCCCTCATCGGGGGCAAGCCCCCTCCCACATTTAGATCAATGTTCTGTCAGTTGGATTTGTTGCTTGGCCAACGCCGCCGAGGCGCGCTGTTCATCACTACCTTGGCGCCGGCCTGGAAAGCTGATCTAAAGGTTGATGATGTTCAAATGTGGGAGGGGGCTTGCCCCCGATAGCTGCGGGTCAGTCACAGATGTATCACTGACACTCCCTCATCGGGAGCAAGCCCCCTCCCACATTTAGATCAATGTTCTGTCAGTTGGATTTGTTGCTTGGCCAACGCCGCCGAGGCGCGCTGTTCATCACTACCTTGGCGCCGGCCTGGAGAGCTGATCTAAAGGTGATGATGTTCAAATGTGGGAGGGGGCTTGCCCCCGATGGCGGGGGGTCAGTCACAGATGTATCACTGACACTCCCTCATCGGGGGCAAGCCCCCTCCCACATTTAGATCAATGTTCTGTCAGTTGGATTTGTTGCTTGGCCAACGCCGCCGAGGCGCGCTGTTCATCACTACCTTGGCGCCGGCCTGGAGAGCTGATCTAAAGGTTGATGATGTTCAAATGTGGGAGGGGGCTTGCCCCCGATGGCGGCGGGTCAGTCACAGATGTATCACTGACCCGCCGTCATCGGGAGCAAGCCCCCTCCCACATTTAGATCAATGTTCTGTCAGTTGGATTTGTTGCTTGGCCAACGCCGCCGAGGCGCGCTGTTCATCACTACCTTGGCGCCGGCCTGGAGAGCTGATCTAAAGGTGATGATGTTCAAATGTGGGAGGGGGCTTGCCCCCGATGGCGGCGGGTCAGTCACAGATGTATCACTGACCCGCCGTCATCGGGAGCAAGCCCCCTCCCACATTTAGATCAATGTTCTGTCAGTTGGATTTGTTGCTTGGCCAACGCCGCCGAGGCGCGCTGTTCATCACTACCTTGGCGCCGGCCTGGAGAGCTGATCTAAAGGTGATGATGTTCAAATGTGGGAGGGGGCTTGCCCCCGATAGCAGCGGGTCAGTCACAGATGTATCACTGACACGCCCTCATCGGGAGCAAGCCCCCTCCCACTTTTTTGATCAGTGCTTGGTCAGTTGAATTTGTTGCCTGGCCAGCTTCACCACATTCTCCACGGTGAACCCGAACTTCTCCTGCAACTTGGCCAGCGGTGCCGAGGCGCCGAAGCTGTTCATCACTATTTTGGCGCCGGTCTGCCCGACATAACGGTCCCAACCCAAGGGACCTGCCTGCTCCACCACGACCCGGGCTTTTACTGCCGGCGGCAAGACGCTGTCGCGGTAAGCCTGGTCTTGATCTTCAAACAACTCCCAGCTCGGCATCGATACCACTTGCGCGGCAACGCCTTCGCCCTTGAGCTGTTCATAGGCAGCCACTGCGAGACTAACCTCACTGCCTGTGGCGATCAGAATAACCTCGGGTTGATCCGCACCGGCCAGCACATACGCCCCCTTGGCCGCCCCGGACGCTGGCGCATACTGGCTGCGATCCAACGTGGGCAGCGCCTGGCGCGACAGCACCACACAGCTCGGCCGATGGGTTTGGGCCAGGGCCACTTTCCACAGTTCCAGGGTTTCATTCGCGTCACCCGGGCGCAGGGTCAGCAGCCCCGGGGTGGCGCGCAGTTGGGTCAGGTGTTCGATAGGTTGGTGCGTTGGCCCATCCTCGCCTACGCCGATGGAATCATGGGTGAATACGAAGATTACCGGCAGTTCCATGATCGCCGCCAGGCGGATCGGCGGTTTCATGTAGTCGCTGAACACCAGGAAGGTCGAGGTGTACGGACGCAGGTAGGACAGTGCCATGCCGTTGGCAATCGCGCCCATGGCATGTTCGCGGATACCGAAGTGCAGGTTGCGCCCACTGTAGTCGTCGGCGCTGAAACGTCCGGCACCGTCGAAGGTGAGGTTGGTCTTGGTCGAGGGCGACAAATCCGCCGAGCCGCCCAGCAGCCACGGGATCTGTTGGGCAAAGGCATTCAGCACTTCGCCACCCGAGGCACGACTGGCGACGCCTTTGGCATCGGCGGCGAAGCTCGGCAGGTGCGCTTGCCACTGCTCGGGCATTTCCCCGGCGCGCATGCGCTGCAGTTCATCGGCCCGTTGCGGGTCGAGGGACGCCAGGGTCTGGTTCCACTCGGCGTACAGCGGTTCGGCGCGTTCGTACAGGGCATCGCGCAATACCGCACGGGCCTCTTCGGGCACCAGGAAACTCGAATCCTGCGGCCAGCCATAGGCAGCCTTGGTCAGGCGAATTTCGTCTTCGCCCAATGGCTCGCCATGGGCGGCGGCGGTGTTGTGTTTGTGTGGCGAACCGTATCCGATCACGCTGTCGACCACGATCAGGGTCGGTGCACCGGTGTTGGCCTTGAAAGTTTCCAGGGCCACGCTCAAGGCCTGCAAGTCATTGGCATCGGTGACGTGCACGGTGTGCCAGCCGTAGGCCTGGAAGCGCTTGATCACGTCTTCGCTGAACGCAAGCTCAGTGTGGCCCTCGATGCTGATGGTGTTGTTGTCGTAGATCCAGCACAGGTTATCCAGCTTCAAGTGGCCGGCCATCGACGCCGCTTCGCTGCTGATGCCTTCCATCATGTCGCCGTCACCGCACAGGGTGTACACGTCGTAGTCGAACAGCACCTGGCCGTCGCGGTTGAAACGCTCGGCCAGCCAGCGTTCGGCCATGGCCATGCCGACGCTGTTGGCGCAGCCCTGGCCCAGCGGGCCGGTGGTGGTTTCTACGCCGGTGGTCATGCGGTACTCGGGATGGCCTGGCGTCTTGGAACCCATCTGCCGGAACTGCTTGATATCGTCGAGGCTGATGGCCGGCTGGCCGGAACGCTTGCCGTGGGCGTCAATCTCCACCACACCGGCCAGATGCAACAGCGAATACAGCAACATCGACGCATGCCCCACCGACAGCACAAAACGATCGCGGTTTGGCCAGTCCGGATGCTCAGGGTGATAGCGCAGGAAGCGACTCCACAATGTGTATCCCACCGGCGCCAGGCCCATGGGCGTACCCGGGTGGCCCGAGTTGGCCTTCTGCACGGCATCCATGGCCAGGGTGCGAATAGTGTTGATGCATTGGGTGTCGGCAGCAGTGGCAACGTGATTCATAAAAACGTTCTCCCTCGGGTGGCGATCTATAGTGGAGGGCAGGGCACGGCAAAGGTTTGATCCCATCGCCAGGGTTACGACGAACGGACGCGTATTGACCTGGCACATGACAAGACCGGTTGGAATGGGCTAGTTTCAAGGGCGTAGGCCATTGAATAACTTGTGGAGGTACGCCATGCCAGTGAAACACGACCTGTATCAGGACTTGGGTTTTAGCAAGGAAGCCGTTCACGAACGCAGGGCGAGTGACAAGCGGCTGGACGCGTTGCTCACGCAATATGACGTTGCGGACGGGGAGGTGCTCAAGGCAGAAAAAGCCAGTGCCAGCGATGAGGATGTGGAAATCCTGAAGAAGAAACGGCTGCTGATCAAAGACGAGATTGCAGGGCGCTTGGGTTAACAGCAACGCGGCAATATTTGTTCAGATTTACCAGCGGGACATTGTAGGACTCAGTCTTTATGATGCGCCCCGTCCACCCGGCTCTGGGGACTGTTGTGGCGCAAGGATTGTGCTGCTGAGCCGGGGAGGACGCCCTATTTCATGCCAGCAGTGTGCCCAAACATTCATCAATGGAACGCTGCTGCGTCTGGCCGTAAAGCTGCAACTCATCGATCGTCTTGCGCCCCAGCGCCTGTTCGAATTGCGCCTGGTTGGAGTTGGCCGCGTAATGACTCTGCGCCGCATCCCCCAGGTTTGACTGGAAGATTCCCGCCGCACTCACCGGCAGGAAATCCTCGTACACCAATGGCTCCACCGTCACGTGACCGGCGTTGACCAGCGCTTGCAACTCACGCGGCTGGTCGGCCTGGCCGCGGGCTGCCAGGCCTTTGTCGGTGACGAAGTAGCGATAGTACGCCAGGCCCTGTTCCCGCATCTGCCCATGATCATCGGGGAACGCCTGAAAGTGCTGTTCCAGCAATTGCACATAGCGTTGGGCATTGGCCTCAGTGGGAAATGCGCCGAGTTCATCGCGGGCGGCGTTCAGCAGTTGGTCGTAAAGCGCACGGCCCTTGGGCGTCAGTGCGACACCGCGTTGTTCGATTTCGCCGAAGCGTGCGCTGTGGCTGCCGTGGGCATCGGTGAAGGCGATGGGTTCGTCGAGGGCCTTGAAGCTGGTCTGGCGCAGCAGGATCGGGCATTGGCGCCGCGGTGGGCCTTCGATCACCGCCTTGGGCGTGATGCCTTTGCCGGGCATGGCGGCTTGCACCTGGTCAATGTCCAGAGTGCGTGGGGTAAGGTGGTTGATATGCGGGCCCTTGAACGCCACCACGTCGGCGATCAGGCGATGCTGGTCGCTGAGTTGCTGGTACTGCGCGCGCGTCACCGTGGCGGTGTGGTGCCAGCGGAAAGTCTCCAGGGCTTGGCAGATAAAAACCTCGGCGTCACTGGCATTCAGGCCACCTTGTGTTTCAGCTTGTTCGATCAACGCCAAGGCGCCGGGGGTGAAGATCGAGCGCTTGGCCAGGGCGCTTTCGGCGAACGTGCGCAGCGTTGGGTTTTCGATCAGTTCCAGGCGCAACAATGAGGTGAACACGCGAAACGGGCTGGTTTGCAGTGCGTGTTCATGCACGGCGCGAAAGGCGGTGGAATGCACCGGCACCCCGGCGGGGGTGAGGTCGTAGTAGCCCACCGGTTGCATGCCCATGACCGCGAACAAGCGGCTGATGGTCGCCAGTTCCGCAGCGGTGCCCAGGCGGATGGCGCCGTGGCGCTCCCTGTCCAGGCGCTGGATTTCCCCGGTGCGTTGCAACTGTTGCGCCAGGCGCGGTTCGCGGTCGAGCACGCCGGCATTGGTCTCGGCCACCAGTTCCAGCAGCGCGCCGTACAGCGGAACTTCATCGCGGTACATGTCGGACATGGCCTTGGAAAAGCCCTTGCGGATCTCATCGGGGCTGACATGTGCAGTGGCGTGCATAGAAAAATTCCTGATGGCTATGGCGATGAAAGTGGCCTTTGCCTGATTTTGTTGAGCCGCAGCCCGGCTTGCAAACGAAGATTCCTCAGGACTTCATTCTGCAAATGAATGATGACCTGAACATGCGAGAACCAACTCGCCCGGTCTTCAACTACACCCACTTCTCAAGTCTTCATGTGCAACCGGGCGTCATTGGGTTTTACACTGCCCCTCACTGTGTAGGTGATGGAGGACTCAATGACGGCCGTACCCGCAACCCGCCTGCTGGACACGATTGAAGGCCAGCGCCTGCTCACGCAGGACGCCGAGCGTTGGCGCGAGTGGGGCCCGTACCTGAGTGAGCGCCAATGGGGCACGGTGCGCGAAGACTACAGCGCCGATGGAGACGCCTGGGCCTACTTTCCCCATGAACAGGCACGCAGTCGCGCCTATCGCTGGGGCGAGGACGGATTGGCCGGTTTCAGCGATAAAGCGCAACGCTGGTGCCTGGGCGTGGCGCTATGGAATGAGCGCGACGCGATTATCAAGGAGCGTCTGTTCGGCCTCAACAACGCCGAGGGCAACCACGGTGAAGACGTCAAGGAGTTGTACTTCTTCGTCGATGGCGTACCGAGCCATGCTTACATGCGCATGCTGTACAAAATACCCCCATGCCGCCTTTCCCTATGCCGACCTGATCGCCGAAAACGCCCGCCGCGGGCTGGGCGATGCCGAGTATGAAATCCTCGACACCGGTGTGTTTGAAGACAACCACTACTGCGACGTCAGTGTCGAATACGCCAAGCACCAGCCCGACGATATTTTCATGCGCGTCACCGTGCACAACCGCTCGGACCAACCAACGCGCCTGCAGGTGCTGCCCCAGCTGTGGGCGCGCAACGACTGGAGCTGGACCTTCGATGCGCCCAAGCCCAGCTTGACCCTGGAGGGCGACCGCGTGCTGGCCCGCCATCATGAACTGGAGGATCGTCATCTCAGCGCCTGGGGCCAGGACGGCGTGCAATGGCTGTTCTGCGAAAACGAGAGCAACTTCGCCAAACTGGGCGGGCAGCCGACGCCCGGGCCGTTCAAGGACGGCATCAACGATTACGTGGTAGAGGGTGATCAAGGGGCCATTCGCGGTGACGCGGGCACCAAGGTGGCGGCGCGATTCAGTCTTGAACTGGCGGGCCTGGAAAGCAAAAGCCTCTATCTGCGCTTTGCCCCTCTGGACGCCCCCGAGGTCAACGCACGCAAGTTGTTCGAACAGCGCCGCCAGGAGGCCGATGACTTCTACGCAGCCTTGCAACAAGGCATCGCCGATGACGATGCGCGCAATGTACAGCGCCAGGCCCTGGCCGGCTTGCTGTGGTCCAAGCAACTGTACTATTTCGACGTCAACCAGTGGCTCGACGGCGACCCGGCCCAGCCTGCGCCGCCGCCCGAGCGTTTACATATCCGCAATACCCATTGGCGGCACCTGTCCAATTTCGACATCCTGTCCATGCCCGACACATGGGAATACCCGTGGTACGCCTCCTGGGACCAGGGCTTCCAGGCGGTGGCCATCGCGCTGATCGACCCGGGCTACGCCAAACAGCAGCTGTTGTTGCTGGTAAAGGACCGCTTCATGCACCCCAACGGCCAGCTGCCCGCCTATGAATGGCGCTTCGACGACGCCAACCCACCCGTGCACGCCTGGGCCAGCTGGCGTGTGTATCAGCAGGACAAGGCGTTGACCGGGGTGGGCGACATGGACTTCCTCGAGCGGATCTTCCACAAGCTGCTGCTGAATTTTTCCTGGTGGGTCAACCGCAAGGATGCCGAGGGCCGCAACCTGTTCCAGGGTGGGTTTCTTGGCCTGGACAATATCGCCTTGTTCGATCGCTCCGCCGCGCTGCCACCGGGTTACCAGTTGGATCAAGCCGACGGCACCGCCTGGGTCGCGGCCTATGCCCTGGACCTGATGCGTATCGGGCTGGAACTGGCTAAGCGCAATGTTGTGTACGTGGACATCGCCGTGAAGTTTTTCGAGCATTTCCTGTATATCGCCGGCGCCATCAACCGCGTCGACGACAGCGCCGAAGGCCTATGGGATGAGCAGGATCTGTTCTTCTACGACGTACTGCATCGCCCCGACGGCCAGAATGAACCGGTGCGCCTGCGTTCGATCGTCGGCCTGATGCCGTTGTTCGCGGTGCTGGTGCTGGAGCAGCGCGAGCATGAGGGGCTGGAAGGATTGCGCGAGCGTCTGCTGGGGTTTATGCATCACCGACCGGACTTGGCCAAACTGGTCTCACGCTGGAACGAACCGGGGCAGGGCAATCGCCTGTTGCTGGCGTTGCTGCGCGGCGAGCGCACCAAGGATCTGCTGCGCCGCATGCTGGATGAAAACGAGTTCCTGTCGGCCTTCGGCGTGCGCTCCTTGTCCAAGGCGTTCGCAGAGCAACCCCTGGCGCTGCAGATGAATGGCGACACGCTGTGCGCCAGTTACCAGCCGGGCGAGTCCGACTCGCGTTTGTATGGCGGCAATTCCAACTGGCGCGGGCCGCTGTGGATGCCGGTTAACTACATGCTGATCGAATCGCTGCGCGAGTTTCACCGCTACTACGCGGATAACTTCTCGGTGGAGTACCCCACGGGCAGCGGTTATCTGGCGTCCCTTGAGGAAGTGGCAAACAGCCTCAGCCAGCGCCTCACGCGCTTGTTTCTACGCGATGAAAATGGCCTGCGCCCTTCGATGGCGGGGTATGCGCAATTGGAAGCGGACCCGGCCAGTCGCGATCTGGTGTTGTTCCATGAGTATTTCCACGGCGAAACCGGGCGTGGCCTGGGGGCGTCGCATCAGACGGGGTGGAGTGCGTTGGTGGCGTTGTTGCTGCAGCCGAAAAGCTAAGCCGCACCACTGACTTGCTTTTCTGTGGGAGCTGCATTGCTTGCGACATTGCAGGCAAAAAATCCCGCCACCAAAAGGCTTGAATCAGGTAGATTCGCCGGCCTTACCCTTACAAGGATGTAGATCATGGCAAACCGCGCCATCGTTTCAAGCCCTGCCAACCTGCTGGGCGCATTGCTGGTCAGTGCCGCTGCGTTGCTCGCCTGCCTGCCGGTTGGCAGCGCCGGTGCGCAGGAGCTGAGGGCAATGTGCCTGGCATGCGATGTCGGCTTTGCGACCGATGCGACTAAATGGGTCAAGAACGGCATGTACCGTCTTGACGCAGTGACGCTGACGGATGACGAAAAGGAGATGGGTGCAGAAGCCGACGAGAAACGCAAAATGACCCGGATCAAACCTTTGGTTCTGGGCATTGATGAAAATGATGCGTTGGTTCAGGCAAGCGTAGACGCAATCGATGCCATGGGTAATTCCGGACGCGATAGCACTGTGTTGGAGCAGCAGTGGCCCGACCTGACTCGTCGTGCGCGGTACGCGTACAGTCTTTTTATGGCTGAAGATCAACCTGTGGACTTTTATAAAGTCTATGTGCGGGTAGGTCGCAATCAATACATGGTGACGGTTGGCCGGGACGTGGAGAGCGGCGAATTCAAGATGAGACCGGGCCATTGGCGGTTCCTCAATGAATACGGCAACCCGGGTTCGCCAGAAGAAGTGGCGCAGTTTAAAAAAGTCGAAGCCGCTGCTGGGCGTTGATAACGAGGCTTGGGCCAGAAATGAAAAATCCCGCCGGAAGGCGGGATTTTTTTGAGCGCGGCGTTATCAGGCCGGGAACAGCTCGCTCAGCTTCATCGCCAGCATCATGTCGCCTTCGGTGCGCAGTTTGCCGCCCATGAAGGCCTGCATGCCGTCGGTGGAACCGTCGACGATGCCTTCCAGGGTGTCGCTGTCCATGACCAGGGTCACTTGGGCGTCAGGGTTTTCGCCTTCCAGCAGTTCGCAGGTCTTGTCCTTGACCACCAGCGAAAAGTTCTTGGTGTCGTCGATGCGGAAACCGAATACCAGGTCCAAGCCTTCGGCAGCGCTTGGGTTGAATTTGGCTTTCATTGCTTCTACTGCTTTGGCTACGTCAGTCATGGTTTCGATCCTTTTATGGTGAGTCCAGTGACCTTGGGGTCACGGTTGGCCACAGCTCATCGGAAAGTGATGAGCTGCGGCGCCTTCAACAGTTGCAAGTGGGCATGGTTGTTGAAGGAAGCCAGTGCCACCTCGCGACCGCGGAATTTCAGCTGGTTGAGCGAGGTGTTAACAATTTGCCAGTTCATTTCGAACGCCTGGGCGGCGGGCATTCGGGTAATCAGGTGGAGCAGGGCGGTGATGGTGCCGCCGGAGGTGAATACGGCGATCTTGTCGGCGTTGTCGGCGGCTTCGAGGATACGCTGCAAGCCGCCCTGGACGCGTTCGACAAACCCCAGCCAGCTTTCCAGCCCCGGTGGGTCATAAGTGCCGGCCAGCCAGCGCTCGACAATCAGCGCGAAGATACGCTGGAACTCGCTGCGGTTCTGCGGGCCGTTACGCAGGATGTGCACGGCATCGGGTTCGCTGCCGAGCAGGTCGGGCAACAGGCCGCGGATGATCGCTTCGCCGTCGAATTCGTTGAACGCGCTGTCGGTCTCCAACGTCGGAACCGGCAGGCCAAGGGCGCTGTATTGATCGAACGTGGCGCTGGCGGTGTGCTGCTGGCGGCGCAGGTCACCGGCGATGCAGCGGTCGAAGCTCAGGCCCAGGTCGACCAGGTGCCGACCGAGGACTTGCGCCTGTTCCACGCCGACGGGCGACAGGACGTCATAGTCGTCTGCACCGAAGGAGGCCTGGCCATGTCGAATCAGATAAATGCTGCCCACGTCCGTTTTCCCGGTACGTTGAAAGTCTGGCGAGGTTATGAGGATGCCTGCAAGCTGTCAATGAAAAAACATACGCTTGTTTTAAAACCTCGTTGGAGCCCGCCTGCTGGCGGTTTGATCACTGGCTCCGGCGCGATGGCGTCGGTATGCTGGGGCCATCCGCGCCTGGCGCAGTGCATTCTTAAGGAGACATATGGATTTTTTGGCCGAATACGCGAGCTTTCTGGCGAAAACCGTCACCCTGGTGGTCGCTATTCTGGTGGTACTGATCAGCTTCGCAGCCCTGCGCAGCAAAGGTCGTCGTAAATCCGCCGGCCAATTGCAGGTCAGCAAGCTGAATGATTTCTACAAGGGCCTGCGCGAGCGCCTGGAGTCGAGCCTGCTCGACAAGGACCAGCTCAAGGCCTTGCGCAAATCCGAAAGCAAGACTGAAAAGAAAAAGGGCAAGAAGAAACCCGAGCCCAAGCCGCGAGTGTTCGTGCTGGATTTCGACGGCGACATCAAGGCCTCGGCCACTGAGAGCCTGCGCCATGAAATCACCGCGCTGCTGAGCCTGGCCACACCCAAGGATGAAGTGGTACTGCGCCTGGAAAGCGGCGGTGGCATGGTGCACAGCTATGGCCTGGCTTCGTCGCAACTGGCGCGCATCCGCCAGGCCGGTGTGCCATTGACCGTGTGCATCGACAAGGTGGCGGCCAGCGGCGGCTACATGATGGCGTGCATCGGCGAGAAGATCATCAGCGCACCGTTCGCCATCCTCGGCTCCATCGGCGTGGTCGCGCAGTTGCCCAACGTCAATCGCTTGCTGAAAAAGCACGATATCGACTTCGAAGTGCTGACTGCCGGCGAATACAAACGCACCCTCACGGTGTTTGGCGAAAATACTGAGAAGGGCCGGGAGAAGTTCCAGGAAGACCTGGATATCACCCACCAGTTGTTCAAGAACTTCGTCTCGCGGTACCGCCCGCAATTGGCGATTGACGAT
Organism: Chelidonichthys spinosus; assembly: GCA_029853015.1. Lineage (NCBI taxonomy): Eukaryota > Metazoa > Chordata > Actinopteri > Perciformes > Triglidae > Chelidonichthys > Chelidonichthys spinosus. The sequence continues at coordinate 26,598 of JARXKY010000176.1, forward strand.
GTAGCGACCGGTGAAGTGTGGCTGGGTGTGGCCGCCCTCGACAAACAGTTGGTCGACGAGCTGCAAACCAGCGATGAATACCTGGCCACCAAGGCCAAGACTGCCGAAGTGTTCCACCTGCACTATGCCGAGCGTAAAAGCCTGCAAGAACGCGTGGGCCTGGCGGCCAGCGGTTCGGTAGACCGGGTGTTGCTGACCTGGTGGAGCCGGCTGACCCAGCAGCGGTTCTGGTAACCATCCTCAGGTTGTAGGCGGTCCCCTGTGGGAGGGGGCTTGCCCCCGATGGCGGCCTGACAGCCGACTAGGATGTTGGATCAGACCGGGTACATATCCGTTATTTGGGCAACGACCACTATTGGTTCCGCTTTTACAGCGGGTCACTTTGAAAAGCGCAAAGTAACCAAACGCTCTTGCCCCACCACTCGGCACCTCGCTTAGGCTCGGTGTGCCCGTAATCCGACAGGGATTTGGGGGGCCGCCGCCACGCGCCATCCATGGCGCGGGGCGGCTAAACCGGCATCCCTGCCGGTTTACCCCCCAAATCCCTGTCGAATTCCGGCCAGCGTGGTTTGACGGGGCGCCTCAGATCAAAAGCAGATCAAGATCAAGAGCGGCTCGCTTCGCATCGTGGTTACCTTTAGCTGCTACGAAGTTGTGTAGGTGCCGATGCTCATCGGGAGCAAGCCCCCTCCCACATTTAGCTGTGTGTGGGTATCGGCTTGCGCATCAGGCTCCCCACCACCAGCGCGCCCAGCAACCCCAATAAACCCGCCACCCACAACACCCCGCTGAACCCACCCACAAACGCCTGCCGCGCCAGCGGTTGCACCGTCACCCTTGCCGCCTCGGGCACCAGATCCAGCGCCGCGGGCATATCACCGGCTACTACCCGCGAAGCAATACCCGCCACCTGCGCCTGCCACTGCGGGTCGATACTCGCGCTCAGCAACTGCTCGCTGTGGCTGCTCAGCAATGCGCCATACACGCCGATGGCCAACATGATTGCGCTGAAACGCATGGTGGTGCTCATGCCCGAGGCCATGCCTGCGCGATCTCGCGGCACGCAGGCCATGATGTTTTTCTGCGTGTCGCCATTGAGTAACCCCGCGCCTGCACCGGTGACGGCGATTGCCAGGGCAAAGGGCAGATACCCGCCAGCCTGCACGGCCCACGCACTCAACAGATTGCCGCAGCCCACCAGGGTCAAGCCGCTCGCCATCATGGTCGCCGGTGTGAAGCGGCCCGCCAGGCGTGCACCGATGCGTGGGCAGACCAGCATGGTCAAGGCAAACGGCAACATGCCCAGGCCCGAGGCAATCGCGGAAAAACCCAGGCCGTTCTGCAGGTAGAACGGCAGAAGCGTCATCATCACCTGGGCGCACCCGGCATAGGCAAACATGCCGAGCAAGGCGCCGATAAAGCGCGGGTGCCGAAACAGCTGTAAGTCCACCATCGGTCGCTGCTGCAGGTGCTCGGCCAGCACAAATACGCCCATCAACAGCCCGCCACCGATGAGGCGGGCGTAGGTCAGCGGGCTATCCCAACCGACGCGATTGGCCTCGATCAGCCCCCAGATCAGGCACAGCAAGCTGCCACTGAACGCCAGGCTGCCCCAGGGATCCAGGCGCGCCGATCGGGTATCGCGGGACTCGGGAATCGCCCGCAGCACCAAGGCCATCAGTACCAGCCCCACCGGCAGGTTGAGATAGAAAATCCAGCGCCAGCCCAGGTACTCGGTGATCAAGCCGCCCAGGGTCGGCGCGGCGGTCATCGCCACGCCCATGCACGCGCCCCAGAACGCCCAGGCCTTGGCGCGTTCTATTTCATCGTGGAAGGTATGCCCGATAGATGCCAGTGCCGAGGTCAGCAGCAGCGCCGCACCCACCCCCTTCGCGGCCCGGGCGATGTCCAGCCACAGCGCGGTGGGTGCTGCGCCGCAGCCCAGGGAGGCGAGGATGAAAATACCCAGGCCCCAGACCAGGGTTTTCTTGCGGCCAAAGCGGTCGGCGATACTCCCGGCCGGCAACAACAGGGCGGCGAATGCCAGCATATAAGCGCTGACTACCCACTCGATATCGGCAAAGTTGGCGCCCAGGTCGCGGGCGATGCTCGGCAGCGTGACGGCAACGATGTTGGTGTCCAGCACGATCAACGAGCAGACAGCGGAGGCGGTCACCAGCGTCAGGCGTGGACTGACCCGGCTCACAAGCAAATTACCTGGTAGGCAATACGGAAATCTCGGTTGACTTGCATCGCAAGGGCTCTCTAGTGTTCAGGAGCTACGAGCTTATCCCTGGCTAATCAAATTTTTGTTAGGCGCCAGGAAGTACTTCATTACCTTTGAGCTAATGCTGCCATGGAAATCCGCCATTTTCGTTACTTTCTGGCCGTGGCCCGGCAGCGCAATTTCACCCGCGCCGCCGAGCAATTGGGTATTGCGCCGCCGACCCTGAGCCGGCAAATCCAGGACATGGAAACCAGCCTGGGCACGCGCTTGTTTATCCGCCGGCAGCGCGAAGTCAGCCTCACCGAAGCGGGTGCCGCGCTGCTGAGCGAGGCTGAAGCCGCCGTGCGCCAATTCGAGTTCGCCCAGCGCAGTGCCCAGCGCGCCGGGCGTGGCGAGATCGGGCATATCGAGTTAGGTTACGTGGCCTCGGCGCTGTACTGCGGGCTGTTGCAGCGCCAGGTGCGAGGGTTCAGCCAGGCGTTTGCCGATGTGAACGTGAACCTGCGCGAATGGGCCATGGCTGCGCTACCGGGCGCGGTGGCCGATGGGCGCTGCGATATCGGTTATATCCGTTCGCCGATGACCCTGCCGGACGGCGTTGAGGCGGTGCGCCTGGACAGCGAAGGCTTTGTGCTGGCGCTGGCTCATGACTCATGGCTGCTGGGACTCAAGGCAATCACCTGCGAGCACCTGGAAAACGAGACTTTTATCCTGCCGGAACAAATCAGCGGCACCTTGCATGTCGCCGCTCAGGGCGGCTACGCACCGCGTCTGGGCGCGCAGCCGGGCGGGTTGGTGGCGGTGGTGGCCCTGGTGTCGTTGGGGCAGGGGGTTGCGGTAGTGCCGGCATCGATGGTCGGGCATGTGAGCCTGCCCGGCGTGGTGTATCGCAATATCCAGGGCAATGAGGCGTCGTCGTGGTTGTCGTTGATTTACCGGCGCTTTGAAAAAGCGCTGGCGGTGGCGCGGTATATCCAGCAGGTCAAGCAGTCAGTCGCGGCTGCACCGAGTCGGCCAGGCGCGTAAGAATCAGGCAGCACGACACCGCCCCGGCGTCCAGCACCCCGAGAGAGCGCTCGCCCAGGCGACTGGCGCGGCCGATCTTGGCCACCAGGTCCTTGGTCGAATCGCGCCCCTGGGAAGCGGCGGTTTTCATCGCTTCCAACGCATCGTTGAAAGACCCCCCGGATGCATGTGCCTGTTCAAACGCCTCTACCGCAGGAATCAGGGTGTCCATCAGGCACTTGTCGCCCACGCCCGCCTCGGTGATGTCCTGCAATGAAGTCAAGCCGCCGCGCAACAGATGGGCGAAGGTCGCGGCGTCGATGTCTTCACAGTTGCGCACTTCGTCGGCCATGCCAATAAACAGGCTGCCATACAGCGGGCCCATGGAGCCGCCGATGCCTTCCATCAGGCTCAGGGTCAGTTCATCCAGGGCTTGGGCCAGGCTCAGTTGGCGGCCTTCGATAGTGCGACCGCAGTGGGCGAAGCCCTTGGCCATGTTGATGCCGTGGTCACCGTCGCCAATGGCGCCGTCGACTGCGCTGAGGTATTCGCGATTGGCCACGATGACGCTGACCAGGTCGGCAACGATGGCGCTGCCGTCACGGGTGGAAAAGTGCTGGCTCATGTTTACTCCGCCTGGGTCATGCCGATGGAACGGCAGGGTTGGTCGATCAGGGTTTTCAGCTCGGCGTCGAGGCCGAGCAGGGTCAGGGTCACGCCCATCATTTCCAGGGAGGTGAAGTAGTTGCCGACGTAGCAGCGATGGATCTTCAAGCCCTTGGCCTTGAGCTGTTTTTCCACCTCGGCGTAGAAAATGTACAACTCCATCACCGGCGTGGCGCCAAGGCCCGAGACCAGCACCACCACACTGTCGTCCTGGCTGAAATCGCGGTCGGCGAGGATCGGGGCGAGCATGCGCTCGGCCATGGCCGCCGCCGGTTCAATCGGAATGACTTCGATGCCCGGCTCGCCATGATGGCCGATGCCCAGTTCCATCTGGCCGTCAGCGATCTGGAAGTTCGGCTTGCCCACGGCGGCGATGGTGCACGGCGTGAGGCCGATGCCAATGGAGCGGCACTGGTCGACGGTTTTCTGCGCGACGCGAATCACCCCGTCCAGGTCGTAATGCTGGGCGGCGGCGGCACCGCCGATCTTCCACATGAAAATTTCCCCGGCCACCCCGCGACGCTTGGCAATATCGGCCTTGGGCGCAGAGGCCACGTCGTCGTTGGCCACCACGGTGCGGATGCGCATGTCTTTGCTGGCGGCCATTTTCATCGCCAGCTTGACGTTCATATTGTCGCCAGCGTAGTTGCCATACAGGCAGGCCACGCCCGCGCCATGGTCGGCGGCGCGGAAGGCGTCGAAAAAACTCTTGGCGGTGGGCGAGGAGAAAATCTCGCCGACGGCCACGGCGTCTACCAGGCCCGGGCCAACATAGCCGAGGAACGCCGGCTCATGCCCGGAGCCGCCACCGGTGACGATGCCGACACGACCCTGGGCGGACGGCCTGGCCTTGACGATGACCCGTGGGTTGGTCTCGTACTGGCGCAGTTCGGGGTGCGCGACCAGGATGCCGCGCAGCATGTCCTCGACCACTTGGTCGGGATCGTTGATGACTCGATTCATAACGCGGGTTCCTGTGTTCTTGTTCTATTGGTTCAACGCAGTTCAGTGTGGGAGGGGCGGTGCGACGATTCGACTTGCCCCCGATGGCGGTACAACAGTGAAAAATCAGTTGGTTGACACACCGCTATCGGGAGCAAGCCCCCTCCCACATTTGGACCTGTGGTGTGCTTAAGGCTCGAGTACAACTTTGAGCGATTTATCGCCGCGCTCCATCACCGCAAACGCCTCCTTGAAATCCGCCAGGGCAAACTTGTGGGTCACCACATCGCGCATGTCGATTTTGCGGTTGCCGATAAAGTCGATGGCTCGCGGGTACATGTAGGGCCCCAGGTGCGAGCCGAGGATGTCCAGCTCCTTGCGGTCGCCGATGATCGACCAGTCCACCGTGGCTTCGTCGTTGAACACGCTGAATTCGACGAAGCGCCCCAGCTTGCGCAGCATCGCCAGGCCCTGGTTGACCGCCTTGTGGTGCCCGGTGGCTTCGATGTAGATGTCGCAACCGTAGCCATCCGTGATCTCGCGGATTTTCGCCAGCACATCCACCTCGGCCGGGTTCCAGACTTCGTCGGCGCCCATGCGCAGGGCGAGGGCGGCGCGTTCGGGTTTCATGTCCAGCACGATGAGCTTTTTCGGGTTGCGCAATCGCACCGCGCCAATGATGCCCAGGCCCAAAGTGCCGGCGCCGGCGACCACTACGATGTCGTCATGGTCGACGTTGGCGCGCTCCGCCGCGTGCAGCGAGCAGGCCAGCGGCTCGATCAGGATCGCTTCGTCGGGCGCGATGGATTCCGGCACTTTGTGGATGATGCCTTCCTTGGTGAAGATCATGTACTGGGCCATGGCGCCCTGCACATTATTCTGGAAGCCATACAGGTCGTGCTTCTGGCACATCCAGTACTGGCCGTGGTTGCAGAAGCGGCAACCCCAGCATGGCACGATCTGTTCGGAAATCACCCGGTCGCCGACCGCCACGCCACGCTTTTCGGCACCGGGGCCTAGGGCGACTACACGGCACACGAACTCATGTCCGGGAATCATCGGCGGCTTCACATAGCGCGGTTGCTCGGCATCGCCCCAGAACGACGGCGCGCCGCGATAGGTCTTGATATCGCCCATGCAGATGCCGCACAGCTCGACCTTGGTGAGGATCTCGTCGGGGCCGGGCGTGGGCACGTCGACGGTTTCCAGGCGATAGTCTTCCGGGCCATGGCAGACCACGGCCTGCATGGTTTTCGGGATGCTCGGGGCGAGTTGTTGCGGTGTGCGTTCGGTGACGGTGGACATGACAGGACCTCACGACATAAAGATGGAATTACTGAATGCTGTAGCCGCCATCGATCACCATGTTGGCGCCGGTGATCATCTGCGCGGCATCGCTGAGCAGGTACAACGCCAGCCCGGCGATTTCTTCGGGCAATGCAAAGCGCCCCGCCGGGATCTGCAATTTGGCCCGCTCGCCCACTTCACCAGCCCAGGCTTTTTTGCCCAGGGCGGTTTCGACGATGGTCGGGAGATGGCGTTGACGTTGATCTGCGGCGCCCATTCCATGGCCAGGACCTTGGTCATGCCGACGATGGCCGCCTTGCTGGCGCAATAGGCGACGTGACGGTCCAGGCCAATGACGGCAGCCTGGGAAGCGAGGTTGACGATGCGCCCGCTGCCCTGGGCGAGCATGTGCTTGGCGCACGCCTGGGCCACGAAGAAACTGGCTTTGAGGTTGATGTCCAGGGTGGTGTCCCAGGCGCTTTCACTGACCTCGATGGCCTTGTCCAGCAGCACCACGCCGGCGCTGTTGATCAGGTAATCCAGGCGTTGGAAGTGTGCGAATACGCGGTCGATGGCGGGTTGTATCTGGCCGGTCTGGCCGAGATCCACGGCGATGCCCAGGTGCCCGCTACCCAGGCTGGCGGCGACTTCAACCACCGCCGGGTCGCGATCCAGCAACGCCACGCGGGCACCGCGTTCCACCAGCAGGGTGGCACAGGCCAGGCCGATGCCGGCGGCACCGCCGGTGATCACCGCACAACGGCCACTGAGGTCGAAGGCTTGGTTCCAGAAACCAGACATGAATAACTCCTGTTACAGATCAAAAGGTAGAACGCGGTCCAATGTGGGAGCTGGCTTGCCTGCGATTGCATCGACCCGGTCTACCTGGTGCACCCAGGTGCCTGCATCGCAGGCAAGCTAGCTCCCACAGTTGACTGTGTTTCAAGCCACTGACTACTTGCCGCCGCTGACTTGCTTGTACAGAGCATCCGCATTGGCATTGGTCACCGGCACCCATGGCAGGATGTAGTTCTTGGCCGTGCCTTCACCCCATTTCACGTCCTTGGCATAGCGCTCCCAGATCACCGACTGCGGCTTGTAGTCCTTGCCGGCCAGGGCGCGCAGGGCCACGTCCAGCGCGCCTTGGGACTGGGCCTGGGCGTCCTGGAGGAAGGTGGTGACTTCATCTTTTTTCGCTGCCTGGATCGCATCCGGCATGCCGTCAATGGAGGTCACGGGCACGTCCTTGGCTGTAAGGCCGTGGGACTTCAGGGCCTGCACGGCGCCCAGGCCATGTCATCGTTCTGTGCGATCACACCGTTGATGCCCTTGGGGTGAGCGTTCAGCCAGTCTTCGGTAAGGGTCAGCGCCTGGGCGCGGTCCCAGTTGGCGGTTTTCTTCTCGATGATCTTAATGTCCGGATGTTTGCCCAGCACTTCCAGCTCGCCTTTTTCCCGGTCGATCTGCGCCGATTGGCCAATCGGGCCCTGGATGATCACCACGTTGCCCTTGCCGTTGAGCTTGTCGACCATGGCCTGGGCCTGCAGGCGGCCGCCTTCCACGTCGTCATTACCGACATACGGCACGTTGGCATCGGCTACTTTCGTATTGGAGGCGATGACCACTACGTCGTTGCTCATGGCGGCCTTGACGGTGCCGACACCGGCCTTGGTATCGATCGGCACGAACAGGATCGCGTCGTAGCGTTGGGTCACCATGTTTTCGATCTGGTTGTTCTGGGTCAGGGCGTCGTAGTTGCCGTCAAACACGGTCAACTGCACGGTGCCATCCTTGACCGCCGGATGTTCCTTGAGCTCACGCACCCAGTTCTGCATGAACTGGCCCTTGAGGCCGTAGACGGCTGCGCCGATCTTGTAGGTCTTGCCATCGGCAGCCATGGCGATGCTGCTGGCGAGCAGGGAAAGGGCCGCCGCAGCGGCCAAGGTGGTACCCAGTTTCATAAGTCGAACTCCAGTTATTGTTATCGGTCGTTCTTCAGCGTTTTTTCTTGCGCCACACGTCGATCAGTACTGCGAACACGATGATCAGGCCCTTGGCGACCTGTTGGTAATAGGAGGACACACCGAGCAGGTTCAGGCCGTTGTTGATCACGCCGATCAACAGCGCACCGAACAAGGTGCCGACGATGCTGCCGGTGCCACCCGACAGGCTGGTACCGCCGATCACCACCGCAGCAATTGCGTCCAGCTCGTAGGAAACCCCGGCCTGGGGCAGGGCAGAGGTGGTACGTGCCGACAGCACCACGCCGGCCAATCCGGCGAGCAGGCCCGAGACCACGTACACCGAGAACATCACCTTGCGCACACCGATGCCGGAGGTCCGTGCGCTCTTTTCATTGCCGCCCACCGCGTACACATAGCGCCCGTAAGTGGTGTAGCGCAGCACCATCCAGAAGATCAGTGCGACCACGGCGAAGATGATGATCGGCACGCCTATCGGGCCGATCTTGCCGATACCCAGGGCCAGGTAGGCGTCGGGCAGGTCGGTGATGGGGCTGCCGTCGTTGAGGATAAAGGTCATGCCCCGGGCGATGCTGAGCATGCCCAGGGTCGCCACGAACGGCGGGATCGACAAGTTGGCAACCATAAAGCCATTGACCACGCCGAGCATCGCCCCGGCAAACATCCCGGCGCTGACCGCCGCCAGCAGGCCGTAACCCTGGGTGGCGACCATGGCGCTGCACAGCCCGGCAAACGCCAGGATCGAACCCACAGAGAGGTCGATGCCCTTGGTCAGGATCACATAGGTCATGCCCACGGCCAGGATGCCGTTGATGGAAGTCTGGCGCAGGATGTCCATCCAGTTGCGCCAGGTCATGAAGTATTCGCTGGAAAACGCCATCACCACGCAGAGCAGGATAAACACCAGCGGCAGGCCGAAGCGGTCGAGGGACAGGCGCAGGCGGCTGCGTGGGACGGTAGTAATAGGTGCGGCGATGGTTTTGGCATTCATGAGGCAAGACTCAACAAGGCTTCCTGGGAAAGGGCGGTGTCGGTGCTGATGGTCACCAGCCGGCCACCCTTGAATACGGCGATGCGATCGCTCAGGTGCAGCAGTTCCGGGGCTTCCGACGACACCACGATGGCCGCGCCGCCAGCCCGTACGAACTGGTCGAGCAGGCGGTAGATCTCCTGCTTGGCGCCTTCGTCGATGCCGCGGGTCGGTTCGTCGCAGAGCAGGCACACCGGCTCGGTGGACAGGCATTTGGCGAGCACCACTTTCTGCTGGTTGCCGCCGCTCATGGATGCCACCGGCAAATCCAGGGAGCTGGTCTTGATCTGCAGGCGCTTGACCATGTCCTCGGCCAGCTGGGTTTCCTTGCGTGCGTTGATCAGCGACCAGCTCGACAAACGCTTGTAGGCCGACAGCGCAATGTTCGAGAGGATGCTGCCGGTCAGTACCAGGCCACTGTCCTTGCGGTCTTCGGTGACCAGGGACATGCCCGCGTCGATGGTGGCCTTGGGCATGCCGATCGGCATGGGCTTGCCTTGCAGGGTGACGCTGCCGGAGTCCGCCACGGTCAGGCCGTAGATGCAATTGAGGAACTCACTGCGCCCGGAGCCCATCAGCCCATAGATGCCGAGGATTTCGCCCTGGCGCAGTTGCAGGCTGATGTCGTGGAACTCGCCGTTGCGGCTCAGGCTGTCGACTTGCAGACAGGTGTCGGCGGCGCATTCGCGGCCGACCTTGTGGTCGATGCGCGTCAGCTCCTGGCCGACGATACCGCGCACCAGGTGGTCGCGGTCGATATCGGCCATGCGCCCGCTTTCTACAAAGGCGCCATCGCGGAAGATGCTGTAGTCATCGGCGATCTGCGCCAGTTCGCTCAGGCGATGGGACACATACACGATGCCGGCGCCGCGGGCGGTGAGGCGGCGAATGGCCTTGAACAACGTTTCGGCCTCGCGCTCGCCGATGGCCGAGGTGGGCTCATCCATGATCATCACCTGGCAGTCATGGCTGAACGCCTTGGCGATTTCCACCAATTGGATCTGCGCCACGCTCAAGCGGTGCATGGGGCTGGTAGCGTCGACCTCGAATTCCAGGCTTTCCAGCAGTTCGCGGGTACGCCGATTGAGGGTTTTGCTGTCGACGATGCAGCCGGCGCGGCGTGGTTCGCGGCCCAGCCAGATATTTTCGGCGACGGTCATGTAGGGGATGGGTTCCAGCTCCTGGGTGATCATCGCGATCCCCGCCGCCAGGGCTTCACTCGGGCGGTTGAACTGTACCGGCGCACCGTTGAGCAGGATGCTGCCGGCGTCACGCTGGGTGATGCCCATCAGGATGCTCAGGAAGGTCGACTTGCCGGCGCCATTGCCGCCGCACAGGGCGTGGACGCTGCCGGCCCGCAGAGAAAGGCGCCCGTCACGCAGGGCGGGCACCCCGGCGTAAGCCTTGGCGACGTGTTCAGCCTGGAGCAGTAATGGCGTGACCATCGGCGTGTCCTCGTGCTGTGAATTCTTATTAGGTCGCACAGTCATGTTTCGCTGTGAGCATATGTGTATCAAATGAAATTCTGATCAGTCAATCTCTTTCACTTAAAAGCGATGATTCTCATCTTTAGCCGCCATATCGGCCTTTGAAGCCGCATTGACTGGGAGGTTAGTTAAATCAAGCTTGACAGGAAGGGCAAAATGCCCACGAAATGACTGAGCAGAATTTCATTGAATGATCATATGATCAGTCTTAATCAGGATCTTGGCAGCGGAGCCAGACGCTATGAACACACCTTTCCCGGTGGCTATCGGATGCGATGAAGCGGGTTTTGAGCTTAAAGAACTGTTGAGGCGCCATATCGAGGCGCTGGGCTACCCGGTGACCGACTTCGGTACTCACTCCACCGCGCCAGTGCTTTACCCGGACATCGCCCTGGCGGTGGCCAATGCCATCAATGCCGGGCCGCAGCGCCTGGGCGTGCTGGTGTGCGGCACCGGGATCGGCATGGCCATTTCGGCCAACAAGGTCATGGGTATTCGTGCGGCCCAGGCCCATGACACCTATTCGGCGGAGCGTGCGCGCAAGAGCAACGATGCTCAGATCCTGTCCATCGGTGCACGGGTGATCGGTGCAGAACTGGCCAAGAGCATCGTCACTGCGTTCCTGGCCTCGGAGTTCGAGGTGGCGCGTTCGGGGGCCAAGGTCGAGCGCATCAACGCGATCGAACGCGATGGGCATCAGTAGTGGACGGCACGGGGCAAGAGTCGGGAGAATGCGCCTTTGACGCCGAAACGGAAGCCCGTCCCCATGAGTGACAGTACCCAGCGCATGGCCAGTGATATCGATCAGATGACCGAAGTGGCGATGCTCTATTACCTTGAGAACGTCACTCAGGAGGCCATCGCCAAACGCTTCGATCTGTCGCGGGCAAAAGTCAGTCGCCTGCTCAAGCGGGCCCGGGATGAAGGTATTGTCGAGGTGCGCGTGTTGCAGCACCCGGCGATGAACAACGAGCTGGAGAGGGCGCTGGTGGAGCGCTTCAAGCTTGACCGCGCCTTGATCGCCGTCGACCACAGCGACCCTGACACCCAGCGCTCGGCGGTCGCCAGCCTGGTGGCCAACTACCTGAACAAGACCCTCGGTGACGGCATGATCGTCGCCGTCGGCATGGGGCGTAACGTCGGCGCGGTGGCCGACAACGTCTTTCTGCCGGTGACGCGCAACTGCACGTTTGTGTGTGCCATTGGCGGTTCGCTCAAGGCCGGCGAGTACATGAACCCCGACCACATCTGCCGGCGCCTGGCCCTGCGCTTTGGCGGCGAGAGCGAAAGCCTGTACGCCCCGGCGCTGGTGGCCAATCCGGAACTGCGCGGCGTGCTGATCAATAACGACACGGTGCGCTCCACCCTCGACCGTGCGCGGCGAGCCGACATTGCCCTGATCGGCATCGGTGACATGAGCGAGAACAGCAACATGGTGCGCATGGGCTGGTTCTCGCCCCAGGAAATCGCCCAGGCGCGGTTATCCGGCACCGTGGGGGACATGATGGGCTATGACTTTATCGACATTCACGGCCAGCCCGCGGTCAACGCCATCCAGGGTCGGGTGATCGGGCTGACCGTGCAGGAGCTGTTCCGCATCCCGGATGTGGTGGCGATTGCCAGTGAAAACACCAAGGCGGCAGCGACGCTGGGGGCGTTGCGCTCGGGGGTGATCAATACGCTGGCGACGACGGTCACCAATGCCCACACCATCCTGGCACTGGATGATGCCACCCGAAAGTCCTGATACCACACCGTTCCAAATGTGGAATGGGGGCTTGTGTGGGAGGGAGCAAGCCCCTCCCACATTGGTTCTGCATCGGCTGGAAGACAGGTTTTGTAATAGTTTTGCCCTGTGGGAGTTTTATGTTTGGGCTGTAGGATTCAAGTCCTTTTGTCATTTCAGGACTTGCATGAACACCCTCTCGGAGCCTCCCAGTCGTCTTTCCCCAAGACAACCGCTGTCGCTGTTCCCGCTGAAGCACCCCGTATTCCGTCAACTAACCTTGTCCCGGTCGTATGACCGCACTTTGCCGTGCCCGGCGTTCTGAACACTTTAAAGACAGAGACTTTGTAAATGGAATGGTTAGCGGATCCAACGGCCTGGCTCGGCCTTGCGACCTTGATTGTGCTGGAACTGGTGCTGGGTATCGACAACCTGGTGTTTATCGCGATCCTGGCGGACAAGTTGCCGCCGGAACAGCGTGACCGTGCGCGGTTGATCGGTTTGTCCCTGGCGTTGCTGATGCGCCTGGGCCTGTTGGCGAGTATTTCCTGGTTGGTGACCCTCACCCAGCCGCTGTTCGAGGTGTTCGACAAGAGCTTCTCCGGTCGCGACCTGATCATGCTGTTTGGTGGTGTGTTCCTGTTGTTCAAGGCCACCATGGAATTGCATGAGCGCCTGGAAGGCCATGTGGCCCAGCACAAGGGCAGTGTGGCCTACGCCATGTTCTGGCCGGTGGTGGCGCAGATCGTGGTGCTGGATGCGGTGTTCTCGCTCGACGCGGTGATTACCGCGGTGGGCATGGTGGACGAACTGGCGGTGATGATGATCGCGGTGATCGTCTCCATCGGCCTGATGATCGTGGCGAGCAAGCCGTTGACCCGCTTCGTTAACGCCCACCCCACGGTGATCATGCTGTGCCTGGGCTTCTTGATGATGATCGGTTTCGCCCTGACCGCCGAAGGCTTGGGCTTCCATATTCCGAAGGGCTACCTGTACGCGGCCATTGGCTTCTCGATTCTGATCGAGCTGTTCAACCAGATCGCCCGGTCGCGGCGCAAGAAGTCGGCGCAGGGTGTGCTGCCGGTGCGTGAGCGTACCGCCCATGCGGTGATGCGCTTGTTGGGTGGCCGCAGCCTGGCGGTGGAGGAGGTGGGCGAAGAGGTTGCCGACCTGCTGGGCGAGCCGGATGCCGCCCAAGGTCCGCTGTTTGACCGACGCGAGCGGGTGATGATCAGCGGTGTGCTGCAACTGGCCGAGCGGCCGATTCGCTCCTTGATGACGCCTCGGGCCAAGGTTGACTGCATCGACCTGGCGGATGATCCCGAGGCTATCCGCCTGAAGTTGATGCATTCGTCCTACTCGCGCCTGCCGCTGATCCGCAATGGCGCGGTGGATGAGCCCTTGGGCTTTGTGCACAAGAAGGAGTTGCTCAAGGAATACCTGGCCGGTAACGAGCCGAACCTGGAACACCTGGCGCGCCGGGCGATCAATCTGCTGGAGAGCTTTTCGATCCTCAATGCCTTGGAACAGATGCGTCAGGAATCCACTCACATCGCCTTCGTGATCAACGAGTTCGGGGATTTCATGGGTGTGTTGAGCATGACCGATATTTTGGAATCCATCGCCGGTGAATTGCCCGATGCCAGTGAAATCGAAGGCCCGGACATTGTCGAGGAGGGCGCGGGCTTTCGTGCCAATGGTGCCTTGAATCTTAATCAGGTGAGCCGACGCACCGGCTTCAAGGCCGTGGCGACGGAAGATTACCAGACCCTGGCCGGCCTGGTGATGAGCCTGTTGGATCGCTTGCCGGTTGTGGGCGATAGTCTTGAATACGAGGGGTGGCGCCTGACTGTGGCCGCGGTGGAAGAGCGGAGGGTGACGCAGGTTTGTTTGTCGCCGCTTACGGCCCTTGATCTGAAAGCGAGCGAACCGCTTGAACGCGTCTTCAAGCGCTTGCTCGCCGAGTCCGGGAACGGTTTCCTGAAGCTGTTGGTCCTGGTAGATCAGCAGCATTGGAATCCGGTCCACGCTTGGATGGCGCGGTGTTTCGGCGCAATCAAGGATCATGATCTTGACCTGGCCTTCGTACCTCTGGCTTATCCGCATGAAGCGTGGCATCGCATCAGTGCATGCCGCGCAACCATGGGAAATGAATACAACGAATACGGGCTGCTTCGTATCGAGTTCGCGGTCAAATTGCGCCTTATCTGCGATCACCGCATTGACGTAATCCATCGGGCATCTCCCTGTCACTCCTTGGCTTACGCTAAGTCGGAAAATCGTCCAGGTCTACTGTCAACCTTCACAGGTCTGTTTTCACGCGCCTTGCATCTGGGGCGTCATCCAGGCACCCAGATAGGTGCGCAGTAACACCGTTGTGGGGCGTTGCGTAGCAAAACCCTACGCCTTCGGCGCAACGCCGTTAAGCGCTTCAATACCTATCTTACTGAACCATAAAGAGTTTCCCGACAGCATATTTTTCCTCCCGTGGCTGTGGCACACTTTCTGCTGTCTATTCCGTTGTTACATACCAAGTTCCGGTATAGCGGAATACACAATCCCTGGAGTGCTTGTCATGCATCACCGACCTTCCGTATTCAAAGCGTGTGTTTTTTCTTGTTGTCGCATCGGCTTCCTTCACAAGCATGGTGCAGGCGGCGGACAGCAAGCTCGATGACGTGCTCAAGCGCGGGCACCTTATTGTGGGTACAGGCAGTACCAATGCGCCGTGGCACTTCCAGGGAGCGGATGGCAAGTTGCAGGGCTTCGATATCGACATCGGTCGCATGGTGGCCAAGGTTTGTTCAATGACCCGAGCAAGGTCGAGTTTGTGGTGCAGTCGTCCGATGCACGCATTCCCAACCTGCTCACCGACAAGGTTGATATGAGCTGCCAGTTCATCACCGTCACCGCCAGCCGTGCGCAGCAAGTGGCCTTCACCCTGCCGTACTACCGCGAAGGTGTTGGCCTGTTGCTGCCGAACAACAGCAAGTACAAGGAAATCGAAGACCTGCAGGCGGCGGGCGATGACGTCACCGTGGCTGTGCTGCAAAACGTGTATGCCGAAGAGCTGGTGCACCAGGCGCTGCCCAAGGCCAAGGTCGACCAGTACGACAGCGTCGACCTGATGTACCAGGCTGTGAACTCCGGTCGCGCCGATGCCGGCCGCCACCGACCAGTCTTCGGTCAAATACCTGATGGTGCAGAACCCTGGCCGCTACCGCAGCCCCACGTACGCCTGGAGCCCGCAAACCCTATGCGTGCGCGGTCAAGCGCGGCGATCAGGACTGGCTGAACTTCGTCAACACCGCGCTTCACGAAGCCATGACCGGTGTGGAATTCCCCCACCTACAAAGCTTCATTCAAGCAGTGGTTTGGCGTGGACCTGCCAGAACCGGCGATTGGTTTTCCAGTGGAATTCAAGTGATCCGCAACTATAGGGGCGTGCCTGAACACGCCCCACTCAGGTACTGCTGACCATGAACTATCAGTTGAATTTTGCCGCCGTCTGGCGTGATTTCGACACCTTGCTGGCGGGGCTCGGCCTGGGCCTGCAGCTGGCCTTGCTGTCGATTGCCATCGGCTGCGTGATCGGCCTGCTGATGGCGTTTGCCATGCTGTCCCGGCACCGCGCGTTGCGCATCCTGGCCTCGGTGTACGTGACGGTGGTGCGCAATACGCCGATCCTGGTGCTGATCCTGTTGATCTACTTTGCCTTGCCGTCCCTGGGGATCCGCCTGGACAAGATCCCCTCGTTCATCATGACCCTGTCGCTATACGCCGGTGCCTACCTGACCGAAGTGTTCCGCGCCGGGCTGCTGAATATTCCCAAGGGCCTGCGCGAAGCCGGGTTGGCCATCGGACTTGGCGAGTGGCGAATCCGCGCCTATATCACCGTGCCGGTGATGTTGCGCAACGTGTTGCCAGCGCTGTCGAACAACTTTATCTCGCTGTTCAAGGACACCTCCCTGGCCGCCGCGATTGCGGTGCCGGAGCTGACCTATTACGCCCGCAAGATCAACGTCGAAAGCTACCGGGTGATTGAAACCTGGCTGGTCACGACTGCGCTCTACGTGGCTGCCTGCTACCTCATTGCCATGCTGCTGCGTTACCTCGAGCAGCGTCTGGCGATCCGTCGTTAAGGAGGGTTTCCATGTACGAATCCCCCAGTTGGCTGCATGAATTATGGGTCGCCCCGCGATACGCTCTGGGCCGGCTTCCAGGCCAGTGTGTACGTGTCGGCCCTGGCGATTATCTTTGGCACCCTGATCGGCATCGTCGCCGGGTTGATCCTGACCTACGGCAAGTTCTGGATGCGCGCGCCGTTTCGCCTGTACGTCGATTTGATCCGGGGCACACCGGTGTTTGTGCTGGTACTGCGTGTTTCTACATGCTTGCCGGCGCTCGGCTGGCACATCAGCGCATTCCAGGCCGGTGCGGTTGGGCTCACGTTGTTCTGTGGCTCCCATGTGTCGGAAATCGTGCGCGGCGCGCTGCAAGCCATTCCCCGTGGACAGCTGGAAGCAGGCAAGGCAATTGGCCTGACGTTTTACCAGTCCCTGGGCTACGTGCTGTTGCCCCAGGCGCTGCGGCAGATCCTGCCGACCTGGGTCAATTCTTCCACGGAAATCGTCAAGGCCTCGACCTTGCTGTCGGTGATCGGCGTGGCTGAATTGCTGCTCAGTACCCAGCAGGTGATCGCACGCACCTTCATGACCCTGGAGTTCTACCTGTTCGCCGGGTTTCTGTTCTTTGTCATCAACTACGCCATTGAATTATTCGGGCGCTACATTGAAAAGCGGGTGGCCTTGCCATGACCAAGCTCAAACCAACCAACCGCTGCTGGCTATTCGCGGCCTGCGTAAACAATACGGCGAGGTGGAAGTGCTCAAGGGCGTGGACCTGTCCATGCAGCGCGGCAATGTAGTGACCTTGATCGGCTCCAGCGGCTCCGGCAAGACCACCTTGCTGCGCTGCGTGAACTTGCTGGAAGAATTCCAGGGCGGGCAGATCACCCTGGATGGCGAGTCCATCGGCTACCGCGAGGTCGGCGGCAAGCGCGTGCGCCATCCGGAGCGCGTGATTGCCCAGCACCGCGCAATGACCGGCATGGCGTTCCAGCAATTCAACCTGTTCCCGCATCTGACCGCGCTGCAGAACGTCACCCTCGGCTTGCTCAAGGTCAAGAAGATGGGCAAGGATGAAGCCGTGGCGCTGGCCGAGAAATGGCTGGACCGCGTCGGTCTGCTGGAGCGGCGCAACCACTTCCCGGGTCAATTGTCCGGTGGCCAGCAACAGCGCGTGGCGATTGCCCGCGCTATTGCCATGAACCCCAGCCTGATGCTGTTCGACGAAGTTACCTCGGCCCTGGACCCGGAGCTGGTGGGCGAGTGCTCAGCGTGATCAAGGGGTTGGCGGAAGAGGGCATGACCATGTTGCTGGTTACCCACGAAATGCGCTTTGCCTATGAAGTCTCGGACCAGATCGTCTTCATGAACCAGGGCCGCATTGAAGAGCAGGGTACCGCCAAAGACATGTTCGAACGGCCGCAGTCGCCGCGCCTGGCGGAATTCTCAAGAACATTCGTTTTTAACAAGGAGCAACTTGCATGAGCATTACTCGTTACGGTACCGGCAGCACCGCAGGTGGCGGCCAGCCACGTCCCTTCGCCCGTGCGGTAGAGGCCGATGGCTGGCTGTATGTGTCAGGCCAGGTGCCCGCCGTGGACGGCGAAATCATCAGTGGCGGCATCGTTGAGCAAACCCGGCAGACCATGCGCAACGTGTGGCGATCCTCGAAGAGGCCGGCTACGAACTCAAGGATGTGGTGCGCGTGGGTGTGTGGCTGGAAGACCCACGGGACTTCTGGAGTTTCAACAAGGTCTTCGGCGAATACTTCAGCCCGGAACACGCCCCGGCGCGGGCCTGTGTGCAGGCCAATATGATGGTTGATTGCAAGGTTGAGATCGATTGCGTGGCCTACAAGAAAAAGGGCTAAATCCCCCCACCCTTAAGCCCACAGCAAATCCAATGTGGGAGGGGCTTGCTCCCGATGGCGGTGGTTCAGTGACAAATGTGTTGACTGACCCGCCGCCATCGGGAGCAAGCCCCCTCCCACAGGAGATCTCTGCTGGACCCTTGAATTCTGACGGAAACCCGCCACTGCCATGACCGAAGACCTCATCAAGCGCCGCGCCAAAGGCCTTGACCGTGCGTTCGATATCCTTGATTTTCTCAAGGAGATCGGCCAGCCCCTGCGCCCGAATGACATTGCCAGCGGCATCGGCAGCCCCAAGTCCACGGTCTACGAGCTGGTCGCGTCTCTGCTGGAGCGGCGCATCCTGGAAACCGTGGGCAAGGACGGTCACGTGTATCTGGGGCGCCAGTTGTATTTTCTCGGCCAGGCGCACCTGCGCCACTTCGACCTGACCCGCGAGGCCGACCACGCCTTGCAGGACATCGTCAGCCAGACCCACGAAACCGCGCAGATGTGCCTGCTCAACGGGCGCAAATATACGGTGGCGCTGATGCGCGGGGCCAGCGGCATTTCAGGATTTCTTCGGATATCGGTGAAAACGCACCGATCCCGTGGACCGCTTCCGGGCGCCTGCTGCTCGGGCATTTGAGCGACCAGCAGATCATCGACCTGATCGACCCCGACGATTTCATCCTGCCGGACGGCCAGCGCCTGCCGTTGCACATTCTTCCTGGCGCAGATCCGCCAGGCCACCCTTGATGGCTTTTTTTCCTTCGACAGTGTGGCCGATACCTTTACCCATTGCTTTGCCGCCCCGGTGCGGGACGCCCAGGGCGTCAGCATTGCGACCCTGTGCATCGTCGCCCCCCGGGCCGATGCCAGCAAAAACTACCACGACTATCGCCGGGTGCTGATCGACAGCGCCAACAGCCTGGCCCGGCGTATCAACGAATAGGAGTTTTCCATGTCTGCCCTCAATGCCGTTGAAAAAGGCGCCGCCGCTATCGGTGCCCACTTGGTCCGCGACGTCAGCCTGCCGGCCCTGGTGCTGCACCGCGACGCCCTGGAACACAACATTCGCTGGATGCAGGACTTTGTCAGCCGCAGCGGCGCTGAGCTGGGCCCCACGGCAAGACCAGCATGATGCCCGCGCTGTTCCAGCGCCAGATCAGCGCCGGCGCCTGGGGCATCACCTGGCCAGCGCCGTGCAGACCCGCGCTGCCTACGCCGGTGGCGTGCGTCGCGTGCTGATGGCCAACCAACTGGTGGGCGCGCCGAACATGGCGTTGATCGCCGAGCTGCTGGCCGACAAGGATTTCGACTTCCACTGCATGGTCGATCACCCGGATAACGTCGCGGCCTGGGACTGTTCTTCGCCGCCCGTGGCCTGCGCCTGAAACGTGATGATCGAATACGGCGTGGTCGGCGGCCGTTGCGGTTGCCGCAGCGAGCACGAGGTGCGCGAGCTGGCCAAGGCAATCAAGGCCCAGCCCGCGCTGCCCTGACCGGTATCGAGGGCTACGAAGGGGTGATCCACGGTGAACATGCCATCAGCGGCATTCGTGACTTCGCCGCCAGCCTGGTGCGCCTGGCGGTGGACTTGCAAGACAGCGGCCTGTTCGACCTGCCCAAGCCGATCGTCACGGCCTCGGGCTCGGCCTGGTACGACCTGATCGCCGAGTCGTTCGAAAGCGCAGAATGCCGCGGGGCGTTTCCTCAGTGTGTTGCGCCCCGGCAGTTATGTGGCCCACGACCATGGTATCTACAAACAAGCCCAGTGCTGTGTGCTCGAGCGCCGCAGCGACCTCGACGAAGGCCTGCGCCCGGCGCTGGAAGTCTGGGCCCATGTGCAGTCGCTGCCGGAGCCGGGCTTTGCGGTGGTTGCCTGGGCAAGCGCGACGTGGCTTATGACGCCGGTTTGCCGGTGCCGCTCAAGCGTACAAGGCCGGGATTGTGCCGGTCCAAGGCGATGATGTGAGTGCCTGCAAGGTCACGGCGGTGATGGACCAGCATGCGTTCATGACCGTGGCACCGGGGGTTGACTTGCGCATCGGCGACATCATTTCGTTTGGTACTTCCCACCTTGCCTGACCTTCGACAAATGGCAGGTGGGTTGCCTGGTGGATGAGCAGTTGCAGGTGGTCGAAAGTTGTGTACCCGCTTCTAGACCGAGTCGCTCCTATCGGGGGCAAGCCCCCTCCCACATTTGGAATGCATTCCCCTGTGGGAGGGGGCTTGCCCCGATGAGGCCATCAGCCCCACCGAGACCGCAGCCATGACCACCCAACCCCGCATCGCCCTTATCGGCGAATGCATGATCGAA
>JARXKY010000178.1:0-23349 GCA_029853015.1 Chelidonichthys spinosus
CTTCCTCAGCAACCTGCCGCAGTTCAATCGCCAGCAAGTGCGCCTGCTGCTTGCGGAGCGCCGGGTGACCGTCGATGGCGTGGCGGTCAGCGACCCCCATCATGACGTGCGTGAATTCAGCCTGGTCTGCGTTGATGACGCCGTACTGCAGCGGGTAAACCGGCGCGCTATTTCATGCTGCACAAACCCCAGGGTTGCGTCAGCGCCACTTCGACCCACAACACCCCACGGTCCTGGACTTGCTGGATGAACCGGACAAGGTCGAACTGCATATCGCCGGTCGCCTGGATTTCAATACCACCGGCCTGATGCTGATCACTAACGACGGCCATGGTCACGACCTGACGCAACCACAGACCAAGTTGCCCAAGGTTTACTACGTGCAAACCGAGCAGGACATCGGCCCGGAATACGCGGCGATGTTTGCCAAGGGTGTCTATTTCGCTTCGAAGACCTCACCACCCAACCCGCCGAGCTTGAACTACTGAGCTCAAGAACGGCGCGGTTGAGCATCATCGAAGGGCGCTACCATCAGGTGAAGCGCATGTTCGGGTATTTTGATAACAAGGTGATCGGCCTGCATCGTGAGCGAATGGGACCTTTGGTGCTGGATGCGGCGCTGGCGCCGGGCCAATATCGGCCATTGACTGACGAAGAGATCCGACAAGTCTGACACCGTTCGGCCGGTGATGACAAGAAACCGCGCTGTCGCCTTGCGACCTGCCGTGGGACGCTTGAATCAGGGTCTGAGCCAGTTTCAGGCTGATGAACCTCCATAATCTCCAAGAAAGACTTTGCCTCGCCCGCGCTTGATTGACGGGCCTTTCCGGCAAACAGCCGCCATGACTACACCCGTGCACCAGCCGTCATCGGACGGACATGGGCCCTCCTTTCCAGGCGTATGCCTACCTGTCAAAAGCTCGTGCAGAGTGATCTGCGCGCACTACCCCTTGCCAGGAGTCTTACGACATGAGGCCAGAAATCGCTGTGGGATATACAGGGGCAGTATCGGGTGTATACGGGAGTTTTCTATCGCGCGGACGCAGCTGAAAAGACCATCGTCCTGGTCAATGGCTCCATGGCGACCACGGCGTCCTTCGCTCAAACCGTGAAAAGCCTGTACCCGCAATTCAATGTGGTTTTGTACGACCAGCCCTACGCTGGCCGCTCAAAAATCCATAACCGTCATGAGCAGATGCGACGAAGGAAGTCGAAGGCCAGATTCTCTTGAGCTGCTCGCCCACTTCGCCGCCGAGCACGTGCTGTCTTTCTCCTGGGGCGGTGCTGCCACTCTGGTCGCCCTCGCGCACCGGCCTCGCCGCGTGGAGAAAGCCGTGATCAGCTCATTCTCGCCAGTGATCAACGCCCCCATGCGTGACTACCTCGAACGCGGCGTCGACTATCTCGGCAACCTCGACCGTGACCGCGTCGGCCAGTTGGTCAACAGCACCCTCGGCAAACACCTGCCGTCGCTGTTCAAACGCTTCAACTACCGCCACGTCAGCAGCCTGGCCGAGCACGAATACGGGCAGATGCACTTCCATATCAGCCACGTGCTCAACAGCGACCGGCTGTGCTACCTCAAGGCGGCGGGCAGATCGACATTCCGGTGCTGTTCCTGAACGGTGAATGGGACGAATACACCAGCGCCGGGAGATGCCAAGCTGTTTGGCCGCATGTGGCCAAGAGCAGCTTCAGCACCATCCAGGCGACGGGGCATTTCCTGGATATGGAGCATAAAGCGGCGTGTCGGGACAGCCGTGAGGCGGTGGTGGGCTTCTTGAAACCGGAGCGGCAGGTGAGCAGGTTGCGGTATCAGCAGGGTCACGCCCAGCAGCGTTTGCCATCTGAATGAAGGCTGACGGGAGCGGCTTGGGGTGCGAAGCAGATCCACTGTCTTTAGGAGCGCTTCGCACTCCAGCATGAGCGAGCGCCCTCGCCACATGCAACCCGCACATTTTTCGAAGAAAAACTTCAAATCCTGGCTGACTTCTGGTACAAAGTCAGCCGCTCTGAGCGGGTATAGTTTAGTGGCAAAACGAAAGCTTCCCAAGCTTTAGTTGAGGGTTCGATTCCTCTAAACCCGCTCCACTCAGATTTTGCGCTTGCGTCGGGATGGTTCTGGCGCGAATGCATAAGAACCGGCCCTTGGTGGCCGGTTTTTTTATGGGGTCACGGTACACGGATCAGCTCAGGTTTTTAAGGGCTTCCAGCCGACCGACCCGCGATCAACAGGGTCAGCACCTGGAAACCCATGATCAGCCCCACACAACCACCCAACCCCAACACTCCCAGATCAGTGCCGGGACGACAGCGCCGCAGCTACCCCCCAGGTAATAACAGGTGAGATAGACCCCCACCGCCCCTGCCTTGTCGGCGCCAGCGGTGGCGGTGGTGAAGGCATTGGCAGTGGCTTGGGCGAGGAACACGCCGGTAGAACTGAGTGCCAGGCCCACCACAATGCACCAGAGGGAAGGCATCAGGGTCAGGGCCGAACCACAGACGCCCAAGATGGCGGCAACGCTCAGCAATTCGACATGCGGGCGGGCTTTGCTGAGGCGGCCAGCGATGGGGATCACGATCAATGCCAATAGAAACACCATGTACAGCGCCCCCAAAGCGGCAGGCCCGAGGTTGAATGGCGGTAAGCCAAGGTATAAACCTACGTATGTAAAAGTAGCGACTTGCGAGAACAAACGCAAAAGCCTACGGCGTAAGCGGCCAGCAACGGCCTGCGCCAAACGCCTGACGAAGCCGTCTGGACTTGCTGCACCCGCTGGCGGTTGACCGGCAGCAGGAACTGAATAAAACCACCCACCATCAAGCTCAGCACCGCCAGCCACTCAAACGCTTCACGCCAGCCCACATATTCGGTCACCACCCCAGTGATGAAGCGCCCGCCAAGCCCTCCCAACACGGTGCCCGCCACGTAAAGGCTGGTGACTTCGGTCACCGTGCCGCCGCGCCAGCGATCGCCGATGTAGGCCACGCTGGAGGCAAACACAAACGGGATAAATGCCCTCGACAAAGCGCCCACACCAGTACTTGCGCGAAGCTGTCAGCATAGGCCGTCATCAGCACCGGCCCGGCCAGCAGCAACGCCGCAGTCGAGATCACAGTGCGCTGTTCGAAGTGCCGGGTCAGGCGGCTGACAAATGGCGCAGTCATCGCCACGGCCAGTGTGGTCACGGTAATACTCCATCCCGCAGTCTTGGCGCTGATATGAAATTGCGCGGCGAACACTTGCAGGATGCTCTGGGTGGCATAGAGATTGAGAAACGCCGCGCAACCACACAGGAAAGGGCAAGACGGGCACAATGCAGGCGCGGTTTCATGAAACTTCTCGTTTTATTTTGTCGGTCTTTATAGAATGGCCAGAGGGCTTAAAACCAATACCGAATTCCGACCGATTGATACCCAAGGACCAGGATGCTCGACCTACGCAAGCTGCGTTACTTTCTGACGGTCGCCGAAGAATTGCACTTCGGCCGCGCAGCACTTCGCCTGCATCTGGCCCAGCCGCCGCTGACCCGGCAGATTTCCGCCCTGGAAACCGAATTGGGGTTCAAGCTGTTTGATCGCACCAGCCGTACGGTCACCCTCACCGCCCAGGGACGAGCGTTTCTGCCCTACCCAGGAGCGTGTTGAACAGGTGGAGTTGGCGCAGGTAATCGCCGGTAAATTGGCTGCCGGCACGGCGGGCCAGCTGACATTGGGCTACGTCAGCTCAATCGCCCTGTCAGACCTGTTCAGCCGCGCCATCCAGGCCTTCGCCCAGCGCTTTCCCGATGTGCAACTGACCTTGGTGGAGTGCGCCTCCGGCGGTCGGGCGCCCAGGTGCAGATGGGCGCCTGGATATCGGCTTGAGCCGGCTGTTGCCAAAAAGCACTGATGTCCAGGTATTTCACTGGGTGAAGAACGGCTGGTGGCAGCGGTCTCCAGCGACAGCCCGTTGGCGAGCCAGGCGACGGTCAGCCTGGCGCAACTGAGCACTTACCCGCTGATTCTGTTTCCGACTGACTATGGGTCAGGCTTGAACCAGTCCATCGAGCAACTTTACCGCCACCACGGCCATCCGTTGCGGCCTGGGCCGACCGGGCGGCAGATCACTTCGATCATCGCCCTGGTGGCGGCCGGACAGGGCGTGGCGCTGGTGGCCGGACTGTACGCAGAGTCTGATGAACAGGGGCGTGACCTATAGGCCAATGCAGGAATGGATGCGTGTGCACAGTTGCTGGTACTGACCCCGGCATCAGCAAGAAGTGTATTGGCGGATGCATTTCTTGGCGTACTTGAGCAATCACTGCATACCCGTTAACCCCGGAAAATCCTTGCAATACCTCTCCACGGCGCCTTGCTGCGCGCCCCCATCACTTCATTCAACGCCTGCTGAAAAACCGCACAGCAACCGCTGGTAGGTAGCGTGTTGATTATTTTTTTTTCAGTGGTTATAGTAACCACCAACACACACCACAAGGAGGTGATGTGGACAGTCGATATTTGATCGGTCATATCGTTGCAGACGGTTGGTATCTTGTAC
Source organism: Chelidonichthys spinosus (assembly GCA_029853015.1). Classification (NCBI taxonomy): domain Eukaryota; kingdom Metazoa; phylum Chordata; class Actinopteri; order Perciformes; family Triglidae; genus Chelidonichthys; species Chelidonichthys spinosus. The sequence continues at coordinate 4,541 of JARXKY010000178.1, forward strand.
GCATCAGGGGCAGTCATCACCATTTCAAGCACCCGACGAAGCCAGGGTTGGTAACGATCCCTCATCCAAAAAAGGACCTGCGGATAAGACCGCCAAGAGCATTTTGAGACAGGCTCTGTTGAGTTAACCGTCCCTGAGGGCAACACACTCTTACCCCATCGCAATTTCAACCGGCGACAAGGACCACGCGTGGGGCGTGGAGGTCCCGGATATTCCAGGCTGCTACTCCGCCGGCGATGACCTGGACGACGCCATGGCCATGGCCCGCGAAGCCATCGAAGGGCACTTCGAGATCCTGGCAGAGGATGGCGCGCCGATCCCCAGCGCCCAGAAAGTCACCCTGCATGCCGCCAACCCACAGTACGCCGGCTGCACGTGGGCAGTGGTGGACATCGATGTCACCAAGTACCTGGGCAAGGCGCAAAAACTCAACATCACGCTGCCGGGTTACCTGTTGAATCGCATCGATGAATATGTGTTGAATCATCCGGAAGAAAAAAGCCGCTCGGGGTTCCTGGCGTCGGCAGCGCTCAAGTATTGCAGCAGGACCGTAATTACCTAATAAAATCTTACGGTGGTGACAAATACACATCGTAATGATGTCAGCTCGTCGAGTCAGAGATCCGGAGCACTGCATGCTTGAAAAACCTATCCTGCGTCAAGTGGTCGGCTGGGTGGTGGTGGTGCCGCTGCTGGTCTCGTTTTTAAGGCTGCCATTTCCCCTTGGCTGGTTCCTGATACTTGGATCGATTGCAGCATCGATTTACGGCGTAAGGTTCGCCTCGCGCCATCCAGCCGACGCGTGACTTTTTTCGCGCTGACCATGACCGTGCTCAATGTGATTTCGTTGGCGATAGGTCATGCATCAGTGCTCGTGGCGCTCTATTGGATCTCATGGCTCTATTGGTACCCGTACTACTCCAGTTGGGTCTACTGGAACTTCTAGGCTGGCGAAGAATTTGACCGCAAGAAACGCAGTTTCCTCGCCGGGCCATCTGGCACTACAGTAGCGTTGTCCCCATTAACGCCCTTTCGAGGAGCCTGCTCATGACTTACCAATACAAGCTCATGCCTTCCCCCCGTCGGTGAACTGACCCTGGTGACGCGCAATCGCAGGCCCAGCGCCATCCTGTGGGAAGTGGAACGTGCCAACCGCGTGCGCCTGGGCGAATTGATCGAGGCCAACGACAACCCGGTGCTGTTGGAAACCGAGCGTCAATTGAGGAGTACTTTGATGGAACGCGCAACCGGTTCGAGCTGGAACTGGACTTCATCGGCACCGACTTTCAAAAGCAAGTCTGGCAGGCGTATTGACCATTCCGTTCGGCGAAACCCGCAGCTACAGCCAGATCGCCCAGCAGATCGGCAACCCGAAGGCCGTGCGCGCAGTAGGCCCGCCAACGGGCGCAATCCGATCTCGATCATCGCGCCGTGCCACCGCGTAGTGGGTGCATCGGGCGGGCTGACCGGGTTTGCAGGAGGGCTTGAGGCCAAACAGTATCTATTGACCCTCGAAGATCGCGGCCAAATCAAAATGGCTTTCTGATCATAGGCCTGGTAAAGCCACGCGAACAAATGCCCGATAGTCGAATAAACGTTCGAAACCCAACTTGCGATACAGCGGGACGGCGCCCTCCGATGCCTCGAGAAAGCAACGCTGGGCGCCCAGGCTCGACGCATGATGCAGGGCCTCTCGAATCAAACGCGTGGCATAGCCTCTTCCACGCAAGTTAATAAGCGTGCCGACATCATTAAGCCGGGCCTCACCGTTGCATAGAGACAAGGTCAACGAGCAGCTCACCTGCCCTTCGGCGGACAGGGTGAAGTGATAAAGGCTTTCATCAGCGTCCAGGGCCCTCTGGTGCCGGGCCTGATAATGCGCAACCACCTCGGTAGCATCGCGTACGCATTGCCAAGCGGAACGGCCCACTCATTCAAATCCCGTGTCAGGCGGACCTCACATCGCCCCACCCTCTGATGGAATAAGCGCTGACAATTGGAGGACCATTGCCGTGGTCTTTTCAGCAGAGTGAAAATCGAGCCCCGTGAGCACTTCGCGCAAGCCCTCGACCTTTTGCTCATGAATCACTAGGCGTACTTCGATCAGGGTGCGTCGGATCAGCTCAAGGCCGCAGCCATTTCCTCACCCAATGGGGCGCTGCCCAGGCGAATGAACACAAATTCCACGGAAAATCATGCTCGTCGATAAAATAGGCATTGATGGCTGCGCAGTAGCGTCGGTGCGTCAGGCAGGTGGCGGCAAAATAGTGGTCCTCGGTCAGATGATAAAGCGTGGCTAGGTCAAAGCGGGATTGGCATCCATGAGGCGATATCCAGATAAAAACCCAGTCTTGCCTTGGCCGCCTTGGGTCGCCGTAGGTTCCTGCCTAAATATCTGGAAGAAAAACGCACAATTTTGTTCAAATGCAAGTTGTAAAAAGAAATTTCAGCGCTGCCCGCGGTCAGTATTTTCATCACCCTTTTTGAGGAAAAACGGTCATGAAATTCTCTGCAGTCTCCCAAGCCCTTTCACGTTGGGCAGGCAGCCCCAGGACCTTCTACGCGGCAGTCGCGCTGATTCTCCTATGGAGTCTGAGCGGGCCGTACTTTCACTACAACGAACCTGGCAACTGATCATCAACACCTCGACTACCATCATCACCTTCCTGATGGTGTTCCTGATCCAGAACACGCAAACCGGGATAACGACATCTTGCATATCAAAATCGATGAACTCTTGCGCGCGTCCAAAGACGCACAGAATGCCGTGCTCAGCCTGGATGGCCTGGACCGCAAGGAACTCGAAAGACTGCGCATGGAGTACCGCAGCATTGGCAGCAGCGACAAGGTGAGTTTGAACAGCAGTTGCGGGGCCACGGCCGACGATGCAGCGCAGACCAAGACTGACCTGAACCAGGCCTGAAAAAAACGGCGGTTGGAGTGATCCAATCGCCGTTTTTTTATTTCACGCAATAACCTCAGCCATCACCTTGATGCCCCTTGCCATAGGTCGATGCCAGGGCTCGGCTTTTTTGCAGACGCTCTTCGAGCTTGGGCAGCGTTTCATCCACGAGTGCTTTTATTTCCGGCACATCCGACGCGGCACCTTCTTTCTTGAACAGGGCGATGGCGTCCTCGTTTTCCTTGACCTGTTGTGCGGTGTAGGCCGCGTCAAAGGAATCGCCGTCCTTGAGTTCGGGCATCAGGGTTTCGGCTTTATCAACGATCTTTTCCCGAGGTGCTACCGGCAAGTCGAGCTTCTTGGCGATGGCTGCCAAGTGCTGGTTGGCCAGGTACGTTCGTTGATGACCTCGATGGTGTAGTCCTTGATCTCTTGGGATGAGGTCTTGGCGTGGGCCATGCGACTGGTTTCGATATCGGCCATCCCTTTGGCCGAAGCCTGCTCGATGAATTCGGCAGGCGACTGGGCGAAAGCATTGCTGGCGCCGAGGCCCAGCAGCATCGCGAAACTGGCGGTGCGTAACCGGATAGCCATGCGGCTCATGATGGGTTCCTCCAGGGCAAAAATAAGTGCGGGGAAAACACGCCCCGCCCTGAGTTCGAATTTTTTGCGCGGCAAAGGTTTAGAAAAAACCTGCCAGTGCGACGAACGGTCGTGGATGCGTCAGGCCGGTTTTATTGCCGAACAAGCCCGGCAACGCGTGCGCCAAGGCATTGATGGCAAAGCCGATAAACATCACGCCACAGAGCCGGTGATCAGGATTTCATGACGCTGATACACCGTACGCACCCGCTGGGCGCCGACCACGCCGATCAGGATCGCGTAGGCCAACAGGCCACCGATAAAGCTCAGGAAAATCAGCCGACGGCAGCATCGACCACGTCAGCAATTCGGCACGGCTGGACAGCAACGCCGTGAAGTGCCCGCCCGGCAACCGGATACCCTTGGGGTTGGTCAGGCCGAACAGAATGCCATGCCAGAACGGGTGCCGCGCCGCGCCCTGGGGCGCATCGCTGCTGCGGCGCTGGGTGCGGATTGCACGCCAGCCGAGCCAGAACAAATACACACCGCTGATACACCCAGTACATCGAACGCGCTGCTGCCGACTTCCCGCGCACCGACGATGGCAATCAGCGCCGTGCTGCACCACACCACATCGCCGAGCAAATGCCCACACAGGAAACCCCCCCGGCACGTCGACCACGGGCAGCGCCGATGCCGAACACAGCCAAGACACCCGCCCGGGGGTAATACCGTAGTAAAACCCGATGCAAGGACGGCGAGCAGCAAGGAGGAGGTCATAGGCAGGCGCTCTGACAGACGTGTGAAGGTGATTGATTCTGCATGTTTCAGCGCGGCGGGTAAAACTTCATTCCCGCATAAGGCTTGGCGCGACAGGCTTGCAGGCGCGAGGCCAAGTCGCCGACATGGGCCTCCAGCTTATGGCCGTCGGGATCGAGGAAATAAAACGACGCGCCTTCGCTGCGGTTGTCGCGCCACTCCTGCACGCCACCGCCCGCAGGCGCTCGACCAGCGCGGCGAAATGCGCGGACTCGACGGTGAAGGCATAGTGGGGTATAGTCCGCCGCCGGCACGCTCGGGCGTATCGGGTCCAGTGACAGGCAAAGCCACAGGCCGGGTAATGAGAGGTAGGCACCGTTTCCCAGGTGGCGTCGAGCTGGGGAGGTGCAACAACTCATGATAAAAACTAACGCTGCGCGGCACGTCGGTCACGGCCAGGGTCAGGTGGTTGAGTCCAGAAACATCATTATTTCCTGATCAGGATACCCCTGACGAACGGGGCAAATCGTTAACGCAGTAACGATGTAGTATGTTGTATTACACATCACTACGTTGAGGTTCATATGTCTGTTATGTCCCTGCGTATACCGGAAGACGTCGCCGAGACACTTACCAATCTTGCCAAACTCCGGTCGCAGCAAATCCTTTCTCGCCGTTGATGCGTTACGTGAATACTTGGCGCGTGAAGCCTGGCAAATCGAAGAAATACAAAAAGCACTGAAGGAAGCGGATGCGGGTGAATTCGCCACGGTTGCCGAGGTAAACGCTGTCGCTGCTAAATGGCGCGCCAATGCAGATTGAGTGGCTACGGACAGCCCTGAGGAATCTTGACGATGAAGCAGCCTATATTGCCGAAGAAAACCCCAAAGCTGCCCATGAGTTTGTCCAGGCAATTTTGAGTGGCCTTGAACATGTGGCCCGGTTCCCTGCGATGGGGAAAGAGGGCCGAGTGCCGAACACGCGAGTGGGTTGTACCTCGATGGCCCTACATCGTTCCGTATCGCATTCGGGAGGGGCGACTTCAGGTAATGAGGATTTTTCATACTCGTCGGCAACCACCTAAATCCTGGTGATACGCGTCTATTCACTCAATACACCCCGCACCCGCCCAATCAACCACTGCAACCCCGAATCTCCACCCCGCCGCGCATGCCAGGCCAGCTCAAAGGCAAATGACGGAATATGAAAGGGCGGCGGCACGGTCAACAGGCGTGCATGATCGATATCCAGTAAACCGCGGGACGACACCGTCAAAATCAGGTCCGTGCCCTCGATCAACTGCGGTGCCACGCCCCCAATGCGGCAGGCTGATCGCCACATGCCGCCGTTCACGTATCGCGCTCAGTGCCCGTTCGATTTCCGGTGTGCCGCTGCCGCGCATCTCCAACAGCACATGGGGGCGTGCCAGGTAAGTCGGCAGGTCGAGCACGCCGCTGGGGGCAAGGCTGTGCGGTCGATCAAACAGGTGTAATGCTCTTCGAACAGAAGCGTAGTACGCAGTTCGGCGGGCATATAGGGAATACGCCAGCCGCCAGGTCGAGATCGCCATTGAGCACGCCATCGACCATACCTTCACGGCTGGCCTGGATGATCTGCAGATCGATGCCAGGCGCTTCATGGCGTAGGACACGGACCAAGCTGGGCAGGAAAATCGCCGCGCTGTAGTCCGACATCGCCACACGAAACCGGCGCTTGGCCGAGTCAGGCTCAAACCGATTCGGTGCCAACAACGCCTGCACCTGGGCCAGGGCTTCAGCTAATGGCGCCGCCAGCTCCAGGGCACGGGCCGTTGGGATCAGCGTCCTGCCCTGGCGCACCAGCAACGGGTCACCGAGCATATCGCGCAAGCGCGCCAACGCATGGCTGACTGCCGCTGACTCAGGTGCAGGCGCTCGGCAGCGCGGGTGACATGTTGCTCGCTGAGCAAGGCATCGAGGATCACCAGCAGGTTCAGGTCGATGCGGCGCAGATCATTCATCACTGCATGCTCGGCATAAGAATTTGGAATTTAAATTTGCGCGACGAATAACCTAGAGTCCAGCAAAACCTCTGGGAGATTTGAAATGACTACGTTGCATTGGCTGGGTTTGTTAGCGCTGGCGGTGATTGCAGGGGCGGTGGTGCCGTTTCAAAGTGCGATCAACGCCAACCTCGGGCGCGGGCTCGGGCACCCGTTGTGGGCCACCCTGGCTTCATTGCTGGTAAGCATCATCGTGCTGCTGCCGGTGATGGTGGCGCTGCGTTTACCGCTGCCGAGCCTGTCTTTTTATCAGTAAGGCACCCTTGTGGATGTGGGCCGGCGGTGCGTTCGGCGTTGTTTTTATTTCGTTGGCGCTGATGCTGCTGCCCAAGCTGGGCGCATCGGGGTTTTATTGCGTTGGCCATGGCCGGGCAGATTCTTGCGTCGTTGCTGCTCGACCATTTTGGTCTGTTCGGCCTGGTGGAACGCCAACTGAATACGCCGCGGGTGCTGGGGGCGGTGTTGTTGATCGGCGGCGTGGCATTGATTCAGTTCAGCGCCGCACCCGCCCGAGCGCTGGCAACTGCCGGCTGATCAGATCGAGCGCTTGTGCAACCTCAATGGCGCTCCGCAGCCAGGCGATTGATCTCGGCCTGCTCCACCACCGGCTGCGGCGCGCCATGGCTGGCGGCTTGCAACTCGCCCGGCCGACGGTCTCGGTGCTTACCACCCAAGCCGGTTTTACCCGACGCACAAACGAGAGCACAGGCCCGAGCACGCTGTAGAAAGACTGGTACAGCGGCGTTTTCGAACGCACACCATGCAACGGCTGGATAACCCCCGGACGGAACAGGTACACCGCCTTGAACGGCAATCGCAGCAAGGCATTCTCGGTCTTGCCCTTGACCCGCGCCCACATCGACTTGCCCGCCTCGGAACTGTCCGTGCCGGCACCGGACACATAGATAAACGTCATCTGCGGATTAAGCCGCGCCAGGGTGCTGGCGGCGACCAGAGTCAGGTCATAGGTGAGGTGGGTGTAACGCGCTTCGTTCATGCCCGCCGAGGAAACGCCGAGGCAGAAGAAACACACGTCAAAGCCTTGCAACAGGTTTTTCCAGGGGTTGGAAATCCAGCATGTCGCTGTGCAACACCTGGTGCAGCTTGCCGTTTTCCTGGGTCAGGGGCGTACGGCCGACGGCGACGACTTCCTGCACATCCAGCCGCCAGCAGGCATTCGCGCAGCACGCCCTGGCCGACCATGCCGGTGGCGCCGAAAAACAGAACTCTCATTAGGGGACCTCAGCGGCAAGCCGCAAGCTTGCTCAAGTTAAACGCGTTCAGCGTGTAGCTTAACGCTTGCGGCTAAAGGCTGCCCCCTATCAAAACGCGCTACGGAAAATCTCTTCGATCTGCCGCTGATCCGCTCGCCGTGGGTTGGGTCAGCCCGCACGCATCCTTCAACGCATTGGCAGCCAGTAGCGGGATATCCTGCAATTTGGCGCCAAGCCGCGCAGGCCAGCGGGAATATCCACGTCCTGGGACAAGTGGCGAATCGCTGCGATGGCCGCCTGAGCCCCCTCTTCCACCGTAATGCCCTTGATATCCGCGCCAAGGGCACGGGCCACGTCGCTCAGGCGCTTGGCACTGACACTGGCATTGAAGCTCTGCACATGGGCAATAACACCGCGTTGCACACGCCATGGGGCAAGTCGTACAAAAACCCCGCCCAACTGGTGAGCCATGGCATGCACAAAACCCAGGGACGCTTATTGAAGGCCATGCCGGCGAGAAACTGCGCGTAAGCCAGTTTTCCCGTGCCGCCATGTCACTGCCATCGGCCCCCGGCCAGGGCGCAGGTTGGCGCTGATCAGCTCGATAGCCTTGATAGCGCAAGCGTCGGTGATCGGCGTGGCGGCGGTGGACACGTAGGCTTCGATGGCATGGGTCAGCGCATCCATGCCAGTGGCAGCGGTGAGCCCCTTGGGCATGCCGACCATCAGCCCGGGGTCATTGACCGACAGCAGCGGCGTGACGTTGCGATCAACGATGGCCATTTTCACGTGGCGGGTTTCGTCGGTGATAATGCAGAACCGCGTCATCTCGCTGGCGGTGCCAGCGGTGGTGTTGATTGCCACCAATGGCAGTTGTGGCTTGCTCGATTGGTCGACCCCCCTCGTAATCGCCGATACGCCCCGCCGTTGGTGGCGCACAGCGCGATGCCCTTGGCGCAGTCATGGGGCGAGCCGCCGCCCAGGGACACTACGAAGTCACAGGCACTCTGTTGCAGCAGTGCCAGGCCTTTCTCGACATTATCCACGGTGGGGTTGGGCTGGCGCCGTCATAGATCGCCGAATCGATATCCTGCATCGCCAGCTTCTCGGCGATCATGCTGGGCCATGCCGGCTTTGACCAGGCCGGCATCGGTGACGAATCAAGGCTTTACGAAAGCCATAATTGCGAATGGCGATCATGGCTTCGTCGAGGCAGTCGCTGCCCATGATGTTGACGGCGGGGATAAAGAATGTGCTGCTCATGGTCAATCCTCAGAGGCTTTATACCTACAGAATCAACCTGTACCCATGGCGCATCTTGATCAGGATCAACGTCGGCTCGTGATAAAGTCACCACCCAGCCGATTTCGAGTAGACCCGCCGCAATGAAGGATTTCCAGGATATTGACGCCCACCTTGAAGACTGGAGCGCCCTGCGCGCTGCCCTCGACTTCAGCGGGATTCTGATCGGCAACGGCGCCAGTCGTACGATTTGGGAAGACTTCGCCTACGACTCGCTGTTCGAAAAACGCCCGCACCGTTGAAGAAAAGCCCCTCAGCCAATCCGAACTCAGCGTATTCGATGCCCTGCAAACCCGCAGCTTCGAACAAGCCCTGGGCGCCTTGAAAACCACCAGTCGGGTCAACAAGGCCCTGGCGGTGAGTTCGGCGGCGCCGCGTAAACCGTTACCTACGCGATCAAGGAAGCGCTGATCAACACCATTCATGCCGTGCACATTCCCTGGCGCCTGGTGCAACCGTCGACGCTGACGACGATCAACGCGGAATTGGCCAACTATGCCACCGTCTTCACCAGCAACTACGACTTGCTCAACTACTGGGCGATCCTGCACACGCCGGGCATTGATGACCTGTTCCGCAGCGCCGACTCAAGCTTCGACCTGCGCAATACCCATACCGATACCACGCGCATCCTCTATCTGCACGGTGGCCTGCACCTGGTGCGCAACCTCGATGGCAGGCACGCAAACTGCCGTCCACCGACAGCACCTTTGCTCAGCAGCTTTGCGATCAACAACACGATCAAGACCCTGGACGATGTGCCGCTGTTCGTCAGTGAAGGCAAGGTAGAAGAGAAGCTCAAGAGCATCCGCAGTTCGGATTACCTTCGTTCTGTTATGAGCAATTGCTGAACCATGAAGGCGCGTTGTGCATCTTCGGCCATGACTTGGGACCGCAGGATAAACACCTGGTGGATGCAATTCGCCAAGCCAGCATCAGCACCCTGGCGATCTCGGTTTCGGGGCGCAGCGATGGGTTTATTCGTCAGCAGAAGCGGCGGTATTCGGAGTTGTTCGAGGGCACTGGGTGGCGCTGAAATTCTTCGCGGCGCGTACGCATCCCTGGGTAACCCGGCGCTTTCAGTCCCGGTCGAACGCTGATCCAGTAAACAAAGAAAATCAAATGTGGGAGGGGGCTTGCTCCCGATGGCAGAGCGTCAGCTACAGATGAGCTGACTGATCCACCGCCATCGGGAGCAAGCCCCCTCCCACACTGACTGCATTTCAGGTTGCCAAGCGTTACTCCTGCGAACTGTGCACCACCACCAGCAACTGCGCCTGCACCTCTCCCACCGAACGAAGGCGGTGGGGCTTCTGCGCATTGAAATGCAGGGCATCACCACGCTCCAGGATCACCCGCTCGTTCATGAAATCCACTTCCACCCGGCCTTCATGCACGAACAGAAACTCCTCCCCCAAATGCTCCTTGAAGGTCTTGTCGGTGAACTGGGCCGGAGGGTAGATGATGAACGGCAGCAGGCTGCGCTCGCTGACTTGATGGGCCAGCACCGCATAACCCGGCGAGGTGTCGGGCCGTTCGTGGCTGCGCACCAGGCTGTAGCTGTCGAGGCTGACCTTGTCTTCGCTGAACAGCTCTTCGACCTTCACGTTCAACCCTTGGCCAATTTCAACGCAGCGGCAATGGAGGGCGTGTTGAGCCCGCGCTCCACTTTCGACAGATAACTCTTGGTCATCCCGGATTTTTCAGCCAGGGCTTCCAGGGTCACGCCAAGTTTTTTTCTCAATAATTTCAAACGGATAGACATTTGCTGCGGTTAATCCCTGCAGAAAGCGATGAGCCGTGCTTGCCAATGACACAAAGTGTCATATAGCATCATTCGTGTCATTTGCATTTACCCAACAACCTTGCGAGCAGCGGGCGAGCAGCAAATCCGACGTCCATTGAACCACCCAAAGGACACCGATATGGCCAAGACATTAGCACTCCCAAAAGAACAACTGGTCAAGCAAGCCCTGAGCCAGATGCAAAACAGTCTGGCGGATAATACGTGGACCGACCGGCAAAAAGCTGGCGCTGACCTGCCGAATCCTGTTCGAGCACGGTCACGATTCCGGCCTGGCGGGCAGATCACCGCGCGCGGGCCCACCCCTGGCACCTACTACACCCAGCAGCTGGGCCTGGGTTTTGACGAAATCACCGCCAGCAACCTGCTGCTGGTCAACGAAGACCTTGAAGTGTTGGAAGGCCATGGCATTCCCAACCCGGCCAACCGTTTTCATACCTGGGTGTACCGCGGCCGCCCGGATGTAAACTGCATCATCCATACGCACCCGACGCACATTGCCGCGCTGTCGATGCTGGAAGTGCCGCTGCAGGTGTCACACATGGACCTCTGCCCACTGTACGAAGACTGCGCCTTCCTGCAAGCCTGGCCCGGCGTGCCCGTGGGCAATGAAGAAGGAGAAATCATCACCACGGCCCTGGGCGACAAGCGCGCCATTTTGCTCTCGCACCACGGCCAGTTGTCCACGGGCGCCAGCATCGAAGAGGCTTGCGTCATCGCACAGTTGATCGAACGTGCGGCCAAGTTGCAGTTGCTGGCGATGGCCGCAGGCACCATCAAGCCGATCCTGCCGGAGTTGGGGCGCGAGGCCCATGACTGGATCTCCAAGCCCAAGCGCCACGGCGCCGCGTTTAACTATTACGCCCGGCAGAACCTGCGCAAGCATGCCGATTGCCTGAACTGATTGCCCCTTTCTGACCGGAGTTTCCCCCATGTCCACCCCAACTATTCACGGCATCATCGGCTATACCATCACCCCGTTCAGCGCCGACGGCCAGCGTATTGACCTCGACGCCCTCGGGCGCTCCATCGACCGCTTGATCGACAGCGGCGTCCACGCCATCGCGCCCTTGGGCACACCGGCGAAGGCGCTTACCTGAGCGATGCCAGTGGGACGAAGTCAGCGTCTACAGCATCAAGAAAGTCGCCAAGCGTGTGCCGACCATTGTCAGCGTGTCCGACCTGACCACCGCCAAGGCCGTGCGCCGGGCACGCTATGCCGAAGCCCACGGCGCCGATGTGGTGATGGTACTGCCCGCCTCGTACTGGAAACTCAGCGAAGCAGAAATCCTCGCCCACTACGCCGCGATTGGCGACAGCATCGGCGTACCGATCATGCTCTACAACAACCCGGCCACCAGCGGCACCGACATGTCGGTGGAGCTGATCCTGCGCATCCTCAAGCAGGTCGACAACGTGACCATGGTCAAGGAGAGCACCGGCGATATCCAGCGCATGCACCAGCTGAAACTGCAGAGTGACGTGCCGTTCTACAACGGTTGCAACCCGCTGGCCCTGGAGGCTTTCGCCGCCGGTGCCAAAGGCTGGTGCACCGCAGCGCCGAACCTGATCGCGCAACTCAATCTGGATTTGTACCAGGCAGTGCTGGCCAATGACTTGAACCAGGCGCGGGAGCTGTTCTACCGCCATTTGCCGCTGCGCAATTTATTCTCAAGGGTGGGTTGCCGGCGACGATCAAGGCCGGCTTGCGCTTGACCGGGTTGGAGGTGGGTAATCCACGCCTGCCGGTATTCCCGCTGGGTGAAGCCGGGATCGAGCAGTTGAAGACATTGCTGCGCTGACACTAAGCAAATGTGGGAGGGGGCTTGCCCCCGATAGCGGTGTATCAGCCATAAATGTGGTGGCTGACACTCTGCTATCGGGAGCAAGCCCTCTTCCACATTTAGCCGAGCAAACTCTTTAAATAGAGACAAATGACAATAATTCTCGATATCATTCGCGACTTTTCCACGTCGTGCTTCGTCAAGAAGGATATCCATGTCTCGTCCCAACCCGACCCTCGCGGCCGATGCCTGTCGTGGGTTTTATGCAGATATTCTGTATTTCCTGCGTAAACGCACGGACAACGCCAGCGACGCGCGGACATGACCCAGGATGTCTTTACCCAATGGCTGGGCTAACCGCGACCGGGCCAAGGTCGAGCAGCCACGGGCGTTTTTGTTCCAGATGGCGCGCAACCTGCTGCGCGATCACTGGCGCAAACAGAAGGTACGGGCAGACCGTCCACTCTGACCCCGCCGAAATGGATGCCGAGCCGGCCACTGATGAGCAGCACGACCCCATGGCCGCCGCCCTGCGCCTGCAACGCCTGGTACAGTTGAAAGAAGTCCTTGCCGAACTCTCGCCCCGCCGACGAGAAGCCCTTATGCTGCACCGCTTCGAAGGCCTGAGTCAGGCGCAGATCGCCGAGCGTATGGGCATTTCGACCAGCATGGTAGAAAAGCACATCGCCTTTGCCCTGCTGCATTGCAAGCGACGCCTTCAACCCGACCTCGGCACGGAGCAGCCAGAATGAACCGCCTGAGCGACATCGACGCCCTGGACATCGAAGCGAGCGACTCCATCGACGCCCAGGCCGCCAGCTGGTTTGCACGCAACGGCAACGAGGCGAGCCGCGCCGACCGCAAAGCCTTTGCCACTTGGCAGGCTGTGCCTGCGCACGCGCGCGCCTATGCCGAATTCGAACAGCTGTGGGCCGACCTGGCCCAATTGCAGCAACTGAACAAACCCGTGCCATTGCCCCAGCGCAAGCCCAGCCTCTGGCGCCCTGCCCTGGCGGTGGCCGCTGCCCTGCTCTGCGCCGTGCTGGCGACGCCTCTCGGCGCGCCCCGCGAGCTGTATCACACCCAGATCGCCACCCAGCCCAAGGGCATGCGCATGTTAAACCTGCCCGATGGCAGCAGCTTGTTTGTGAATGCCAACACCCGCATCCGTGTGGACTTCAACGCCCACCAACGCATCCTGCACCTGGACAAGGGCCAGCTGTATATCGAAGTGGCCGCCGACAAGGAGCGCCCACTCTACGTACAGGCCGGCGAGTCGAACGTACGGTGGTGGGCACCCGTTTTGATGTGCGTCGCGGCCAGCAGCAACTGGTGGTCAGTGTTGCCCATGGCCAAGTGGCGTTCGAACCGGATGGCAAAAGCCCGGTCACCCTGCTCGGCGCCCGCAAACGCGCTGCTTACGACTACGCCAAGGGCACCTTGCAACAGCAAACCCTCAGCGCCGAAGAAGTGGCCGATTGGCGCAGCGGGCACTTGTCGTTTCGCAATCGCGAGCTCGCCGGTCTGGTCGACGAATTGAGTTTGTATCGGCCCCAACAACCAATGCGGGTCAATAAGGCCGTCGCCCAACTCAAGGTGTCGGGCAACCTTGACGTGAATAACCCGGACGCCCTGCTCAACGCCCTGCCCCGCATTGTTGCCGGTGAAAACCGTAGTGTCGGCCGATGGCATTATGAGAATCGAGCCAAGCAAATAGCCTGCACAATCCACACATGAGAATATCTTGCATTCGCATGTGTGGATTTTTTTGCCTGCCCCGTCTCCCTCCTGTCTGCGTTTGATACGCACACCTTTCTGGCTATTTAGCCGCACCGGGGGATTTCATGTTTCGCGCGCCTTGCCACGCTTCGCACCTGTTTCTTCGACCGACGCTCATTGCTACCTGCCTGGCCTTCAGCCTCAGCGCCCAGGCCGCGTCGTTCAAGCTGCAACTGCCGGCCCAGCCGCTGGCCACGTCCCTGAGCCAGGTGGCGCAACAGGCGCAAATCCAGCTGCTGTTCGATGAAAGCCTGCTCAAGAACCTGCAAGCGCCGGCACTCAACGGTCACTACACAGCGGAAGCGGCAATTCGCTCCCTGCTCAAGAATGGCGACTTCACCCTGATCAAGGTCGGCAGCACCTATGTCGTGCGCCCGGTGAGGGTAAGACCACCCAAGCGGCGCGATCCAGCTGGACACGTTGAGCGTGATCGGCACCGGCAACGAAGTGAACTCCAGCACGGTCAACCGCTCCACCCTGACTCAGGCCCGATATCGACCGCTACCAGTCCAATAACATCCCGAGCCTGTTTGCAGACCCTGCCCGGCGTCAGCCAGGGCGGCTCGCTGAAACCCGGCGGCCAGACCATCAACACCGTGGTTTCGGTGATGCCGAAGACGTACCGCTGACCGTGGACGGCGCCACCAAGACTGGCTTCGAGCGCTACCAGCAAGGCACCGTATTTATCGAGCCTGAGCTGATCAAGCGCATCGAAGTGGAAAAAGGCCCCGACTCGCCGTTCACCGGCAATGGCGGTTTCGGCGGCACGGTCAACAGATTACCAAGGACGCCCCGACCTGCTCAAGGACGGCCGCAACAGCGGCGCGATGCTCAAATACGGCTACTCCAGCAATGACCATGAACAGGTCACAGCGGTGCGGTGTATGGCCGTACCGACGATGGTCGCTTCGACGCGCTGGCCTACCTGACCCAACGGGACGGCGGCGATATGAAGGTGGCCGCCAAGTTGCCCAACGAGAACAACCAGTACCCCATCAACCCCCCAGCGCCTGCCCAACAGCGCCCAGGATGTGGACGGCAAGCTGTTCAAGGTCAACGCGCATTTCACCGATGAGCACAGTGTCGGCCTGTCGTACTCACGCTCCCATAGCAACCGCTGGACGCCGTTTTCCGCAGCGAGCTATCCGACGCCGCCCACCCAGTTCAACATCGACCGCTACGGCTACGAAGGTGCGTTGAAGCGTTTCCTGGCCCACCGTGACACGGTCGACACCACTTGGTCGGGCAAGTACGAATACCAGCCCCTGGACAACCCGCTGGTGGACTTGACCATCAAGTATTCCCAGTCCGACACCGAGCAGACCGACGAGCGTGACGCCACCGCGTTTTTCCAGCTGGCCACCGGCGGGCGCAAGATGGACACGTCCTATACCGACAAGAACCTCGATATCCGTAACGTCAGCCTGTTCGATACCGGCCCCTTGCAGCATGCGGTGACGGTCGGCGGGCAGATCCGCAAACACATCCGCGAAACCGAAATGTGGATGCCCGGCACCACCTACAACACAGCGCGCTACAACTACGGGCACTTCCAGCCGGGCTTCATGCCCCACGGCAAGGTCGACACCAACAGCTTCTTTATCCAGGACGCGGTGACTATCGGCGACGTGACGATCACGCCGTCCCTGCGCTACGACCATGTGCGCAACCCGGCGAAGGCAACGATGCGCCCTATTACAACAACCCCGACCCGGCCGTTGGCCACGACTACAGCGACCGCACCTACACAGGCTGGTCGCCACGCCTGGCGCTGTTCTGGACCGTGACGCCGAACGTCGGGCTGTTCGCCAACTGGAGCCAGACCTGGCGTGCGCCGGTGATCGACGAACAATATGAAGTCCAGGGCCTGGGCAGCCGTACCGCCACCAGCGTGGACCTGGACCCGGAACGCATCACCTCGATCACCCTGGGCAACATCACCAGCTTCGACAACCTGATCGCCCAGGACGACAACCTGCAACTGCGTACCACCCTGTTCCACAACAAAGTCGAAGACGAAATCTTCAAGGCCACCGGCGTGGGTTGCCAGAACCAGGCCATAACGGCGGCAGTATTTCCTCGCTTCCCACCGGGGCCGATGTCCAACTACCGCAATATCGGTGGCATGACCATCAAGGGCGTCGAGCTGGAGTCGATCTATAACTCCACCTACCTGTTTGCTCGGTGTCGTTCGCCTATGCCAAGGGCCAGCACCAAGCGCCTACACCAACCCCTGGGCCCTGATGTGGCAGCGCGGGATATCCCGCCGACCAAATGGGTGCTGGTCTTGGGCACCCACATCCCGGCCTGGGATGCCCAAGTGGGCTGGATGGGCCAGTTCATCGGTGCCACCGACCGCCTGCCCAGTGATAAATACCCGGTGGCCCGGGCTCCGTGTGGGTGACTTGTTCTTTCGACCAGTACGGCAACAAGCGCTACAAACACCCAGGGCCTGTTCGCCAAATGGGCCCCGCAACAGGCTACCTCAAAGGCACCGAGGTCAACTTCACCGTGGACAACCTGTTCAACGAAAACTTCCGCCCGGCCCCTTGAGCGGCGACCGCGCCTACACCAAGGCCGCGATGCGAAGATAAGCGTGACGCGGTTCTTCTGACCACACACGCATTCCAAATGTGGGAGCTGGCTTGCCTGCGATAGC
Source organism: Chelidonichthys spinosus (assembly GCA_029853015.1). Taxonomy (NCBI): domain Eukaryota; kingdom Metazoa; phylum Chordata; class Actinopteri; order Perciformes; family Triglidae; genus Chelidonichthys; species Chelidonichthys spinosus. The sequence goes on from JARXKY010000178.1 coordinate 21,367, forward strand.
GGTGGCACAGCCACCATCGTCATCGCAGGCAAGCCAGCTCCCCAGGGCACCGCGCTCACTTCAGGCCAGGTAGCCATCCCCGCGCAGCAGGGTTTCCAGGCAGTGTTCCGTGATGTGGTAGAACGCCTTGAGCTCCTGGATTTTCACCAGCAACTGCGCGTTGTCCACCGGCTGCGCACGCTTGACCGCAAGAATCATCTTGTTCTTGTTGGTGTGCTCCAGCGAGATGAACTCAAACACCTTGGTCTCATAGCCACAGGCTTCGAGGAACAACGCGCGCAAGCTGTCGGTGACCATCTCCCCCTGCTGGCCCAGGTGCAGACCGTATTGCAGCATCGGCTTGAGCAGCGCCGGGCTCTGGATCTGCAGGCGAATCTGCTTGTGGCAGCAGGGCGAGCACATGATGACGACGCGCCGGAACGGATGCCGGTGTGAATCGCATAATCAGTGGCAATGTCACAGGCATGCAGGGCGATCATTACGTCCAGCTCACTCGCGCCACGCTGCGCACATCCCCGCATTTGAACACCAGCCCCGGGTGCTCAAGCCGCGCGGCGGCGGCGTTGCACAGAGTGACCATGTTCTTCGCGCAATTCAACGCCGGTGACCTCGCCCTCGGCCTTGAGGGTATTGCGCAGGTAGTCTGGATGGCGAAAGTCAGGTAACCCTTGCCCGAGCCGAAATCGGCAACGCGCACCGGTTGATCGAGCTTCAACGGCGGACGACGTCAGCGCATGGCTGAACACTTCGATGAACTTGTTGATCTGCTTCCACTTACGCGACATCGACGGGATCAGCGCCTGCTTGGCGTCGGTCACTCCGAGGTCGGCGAGGAACGGCCGGCTCAGGTCGAGGAAGCGGTTCTTTTCACGGTTATGCTCGGCCGACGGCGCCTCACGCAGTTGCTGCGGCTTGCTTTTGAACAGCGAGCTTTTGTTCTTCTTGCTGTATTCCAACTGGGCTTCGTCGGTCAGCGACAGCAAGTGCGCGTTCTTGAACGACGCCGGCAACAGCGCGGCAATCGCCGCCACACCCTCGGCCACGGGGAAGTTCTTGGTGATGTCGCGGGTCTTGTAGCGGTACACGAAGGACAGGCACGGCTGGTCTTTGACGGTGACCGGCTTGATGATCAGCCGTTGCAGCTCGGCTTCCTCACCGACGTACTTGGCCAGCACCAGCTTTGATAAAGGCGTTTTGCGCAAGGCTTGCGCTCAGCAATTGGATGAACTGGGCGTGATGATCCGGCGCAGGGTTGGCGGGTTGAGCGGTGACGGACATGAACAAAAACGCCTCGGGCAAAGAATGCCGGGCATTTTAGGGGGATAACCCTCAACGGCACGGAGTTATTTGACCAATGGTCAGTTCCAGCAGCCACAGTAGATCCAAATGTGGGAGGGGCTTCCCCCGATTGCAGTGTGTCAGCCAACAGATTCATTGACTGGTGCACCGCCATCGGGAGCAAGCCCCCTCCCACATTTGGAACTGAGTTGGATGGGCTATTCAAGTACAACCAGGCGATTAGGCAGCTCATTGCGCGTCTGCGTCACCGGCACATGCACCTTGAGCAACTCGCCACAGGCCTCAACACAGGCGATAAACCCGGCCAGGGTCTGGCCCTGCTTCACCTGCTGGTAAACGCCTGGACGATGGCATCCCAGTTGCTGTCATCCAGGCGCTGGGAAATCCCGTCATCCACCAGGATCTCCACATAACGCTCCGCCTCGCTGACAAAAATCAGCACACCGGTGCTGCCCCACGGTGTGGTGCAGGTTCTGCTCCAGGAACTGCCGGCGCGCCAGGTTCGAGGCGCGCCAATGGCGAACCGAACGCGGAATCAGCCGGGTGGTGACCTTGGGCAAGCGGAACACCAGGCACAACACAATGAACGTCGCCCATTGCGCCAACAGCAATGTGTACATCGTCAGGTAGCCCGACAGGTAATGCACCACGCCCGGCACCACCAACGCGATCAAGCTCGCCCAC
>JARXKY010000180.1:0-27500 GCA_029853015.1 Chelidonichthys spinosus
TTCGGCAATGATGGGGTTAAAAACAGTTAAAAACGGTTAAAAAGGGTTAATTAATTCATAAATATATAATCACATAAAAATAATTAATTCATAAATATATAATTTCAATAGAGTATATACATAGAAACATGTGCAAATGCAATTGGCAATACAATTCATATGGAAGGGACGGAACTAAAAGGATGGGCGAAATTTCGAACGGAGACGGAGGGTTTAAAAGGAGGAGCCTCATAGGAGAGCTCATTCCAGCCTTGACCAGCGACAGAGGCAGTCCTCATTCAGCAGACTCTCTGACAAGCTAGCCAACGCAGTTTTCAGTGTGCCATTACCTGAAGAAGACCTTCTTAGGTCGAAACGTCGTATTTTTTCTTTGGCACACCTTCCTTAGTTATTTATTATCGAAAACAACTTGATTTCATTTAAAAAACAATTTTATTTCATTGAAAACACTTTTATTTCATAAACATCAACAACAATTTAAGAACTTTATTTTCAACAGCTTCCTTTTTGTGGAGGAAGACACCGTATTTTTTCTTTGGCTCACTTACCTTAGTTATTTAGTAAAAACAATTTGATTTTATGTAAAAACAATTTTATTTCATTGAAAACAATTTTATTTCATAAATATCAACAATAATTCAAGAACCTTTTATTTTTCCAACAGCTTCCTTTTTGTGGAGGAAGACTTTTTCAGTTTCTCTTTATTAAAAACGATAAAAACAACAACAACAAAATTTAAAAATAAATTAATACTTAAAAAAAATTGAAAAGAGATGGAGGATTGGACCGAGGTGCGGTACGGCCGTAGGCGCCGTCGCCCTCGCCAGCCCCCCTGGGACCAGGGCTATGGACGGTCTGAAGGGTGGAAGGACCGAGCACCCACCTTCTCCAACCGGAGGGGGTTTCAGGACCCCTACTCCAACCGGAGGGGGTATCAAGACCCCTACCCTAGCCGGCGAGCGCCTCCCCCTAGGACTGCCCAACACTCTGGTCCCCGATACCGCTCCTATGCGACAGCGGTCCGCCAAGGTCGCCCCAGATCAAACCGGAGATGGAACGCTCCACGGGACAATGGATCTGAGGTTAGGCGGGAACCAGCGGACCCCCAATTCGGAAAACTGGTGCGGAAATTGCATGAGGTAATCAAGATGGTTCACCACCTGCAGAATGTTGCTTGCAAACCGGGGAAGTCACAGCCCCGCATGATCTCCCGGATGGTTGAGATCCTTTCAGGAATGATCAAACCTGCGGTTCCCACAGAGCGCACAACGGATGCTATCACTGGGAACGCCAAACAGTGGGGCCATACCACCTGCCAGGTGCTGATGGAGCACTACGAAGTAGGCCTTGAGAAGACTCTGGAGGAAGTTTCTGGTCTTCTCACCCCAGAATGGAAGACAGCCTTTGAGGTGGCCACGCGTTGGGCGAAGAAAAACCTTCCGCGCATCACGCAGGAAGTGATCGACCACGCTGAGGCCACGATCATGGCGAGGACTGCCACAGAACCGGCACAGGTGCAGGATGCACAGCCAGTAATGGCTCCACCGCCGGTAGTGGTTACACGCCAGATTACGGCGACGGTCCAGACCCGGAGTCAACAGCAACTTACGACTAAGACTTCAGTGGCAACAATGACAGAGACCGACCAGGCGGACGGAGAGCCGGACTGGCATGATTGTTCTCCGCGGAGGGACCATCCACGGGAGCGTAGGGAAGTCCGGAGGAATTTAAGGAGCACCAGAGGGGATGCCTTAATTGAAGATGATCCTCTCCAGGATAGAGTGGTGGAGTCCTTGGAGGATTTGGGCATTCTACGAGCCCCTACCCGTACCACTTCGGAATTGGAGTTGGAGGCTCTTTTTGATGAGCTTCAGGCCGAAGAAGAGAGGGAGGCAGCTCAGTTGGAGGTTCCTCGGACACCTGAGCCAACCACGGCTCTAGTACATCGGGACCCTGCCCAAGAGGACGATCACTTTGAGGAGTCCTTTGAGACCTTTACTTCGCCACGACCGCAGAAGTTCAAGGTGTACAGACACGCCATTACCCAAAGGAAATTGACTGATTGGGACTTGGTGGTTCACAAAAAGGTTCTCTTCATAGGGGACTCAAATCTCTGCAACTTACCGGATTATTTTAACAAGGACCTGCAAATTGACAGTTTTCCTGGAGCCCATTTCCGTCATGGACAGGCCCTGATGGAGAAGACTAAGGCTCCTGATGATCTCGTAGTGGAGAAAAATAATCCTGTCCTTCGGCATCAATAGCAGGGCAAACAAATCTAAAGAGACCACAGTAAAGAATGTGCAGGGAGCAATCAGGTCGACTCGACGGACGTTCCCGTATGCAGACATTTGGATTCCCCTTGTTAATTTCTCCCCGGTGCTTCTGCTGAGGAAAGGGAGAACCTAGAGACACTCAATGATCACATCAAGAGGAACATGGCATATATTCCTCTCCTGCCTGAAACCAAGTTTCAGACGGCGGCGGATGATATACATTGGACAGAGGAGACGGGAAGTGCCATGTTTGATCATTGGATGACCTTTTTAAACTCCAGCTCCCCTTAAGTCTTGAAGAAGAGGGGTTGGAGGGAGTACAGTCCCTTCAGGCTCGTGAAGTTGTGGTCTTAGCAAAACATTTCATCTTTCTAGACCACAACATACCCTTTTGAGCAAGGGCTTGTCGTTTATTCCTACTCTTGGCATAGGCAGACAATCAAAAACACAATTACAATTGGACATTCAAAATTATCACCGGAAAATTAAATTGGCCACCTACTTCAGAAATTCAAACAAAAAACAAAAATTACCTTTTGTGGGACCCTCACCTGGACACCACCATTGCAAGACTTACCAATCGAGACGAAAAATTTAATTCATAAAGATTTGGCAGAATTTAAAAAGCATTATAAAACAGTCCTAGAAAAATACAATATTTCGTTAAATGAAGCAAAGGCCTTGCGTGAATTAAAAAATACTAAAACATATAGTCATTAAGCCAGCTGACAAGGGCTCAGCGATTGTAATCCTAAGTAGAGATCAATATGTACTAGAGGTGGAACGACAGTTAAATGATGCAGAATATTACAAACAATTGGAAAAAACCTATTTACATGGATACTGTCCCATGGTTGCTAAAATTGTTGACACGTTAAAAAAGACTAAATCATTAATTCGAAACAGAGACAATATTTAATCGGGAACTTACAACCAAGAGAAAGGAGATTCTATATTCTACCTAAAATTCATAAAAGCCCGGAAAAATGGACAATTCCATATGAAATTCCCCGGGAAGACCGATAGTTTCGGTTTGATTGTGTAGCGAGACGTATTTCACGGCCGAATTCCTGGACTATTATTTAAAATCCCTTGTCTACCAAACACCCTGCCTATGTCAGAGACACATATCATTTCATTGAAACTAGTCAAAAATATAAGAATTCCGTCAGACTACTATTTTTTCTCCATGGACGTGGAAAGTCTTTATACCAACATTCCAATTGAAGCTGGCATTCAATGTGTGAAAAATATATTTGAGAAATACCCTGACCCAAAGCGGCCCGACGCAGAACTCTTGAAACTTTTAGAGATTAATTTAACCCGAAATGATTTTATGTTTAACAACAAATATTATTTACAGATCAAAGGGACGGCTATGGGCAAGAAGTTTGCCCCGGCTATGCCAACATTTTCATGGCCGACTGGGAGGAAAAGCGTTTTTGAAATGTAAACAGAAACCAGCTCATTTTATTTACGGTATTTAGATGACATATGGGGAATCTGGACGGGATCCAAAGACGAATTTGAGGAGTTTGTGGAGGCCTTAAATTCCCATGATCCATCGATAAGACTCAAAACAGAACTGGACAAAACAATCAATTATTTTTTTAGACACTACAGTTTTCAAAGGACAAGATTTCTTAACTAATTCCAAATTGGATATTAGGGTCTACTTTAAATGTACAGACACACATGCGTTATTGCATAAAAAAAGTTTTCACCCAACGCATACCTTCAAAGGGATAGTAAGGTCACAAATCCTTAGGTTTAAACGTATTTGTACACGTGACGAGCATTTCAGAAAAGCAGTGAGAGTATTGTTCAGGGCCTTACGAAAACGAGGCTACTCTAGACCCTTTTTGAGGCGCTGTTTTAAGACCTTTCCAATCAGCAAGGAAAGGGATCATGGAAATTTAATTCCTCTCATTACGACTTTTTCTTCGCCAAGTAAGGTGATTAACAGAAAACTTAAGACTAACTTTGAGGAGGTCCTTGGACCTGGAGAAACAATTCCGAACTCAACAGTTATATCGGCTTACAGAAGGAACAAAATTTAAACGACCTTCTTGTTCGAGCCAAGCTACCGTCTTTGGCGGTAGAAAAGACACAGAAGTTAGACGCACAGTTCTCTAGATTGAAGTTCATAAAAAATAATAGAGAAAAGACTTTGATTAAAATCGAACAAGGTTTTAGTCCAAGAACAAAAAATTGTGTTTATGTCATTTATTGTGTTAAATGTGGTGTCAAGTACGTTGGAGAAACGAAAAACACCTTGTCCACACGTATTGTTCAACACAGGTACAACATTACCAACAAAAAAGAAGTGGACACGCCTTTGGTTAGACATTTTTTGGATCATGGCTTAGCATCCGTACGAATGGCTGGTCTTCAAAAGGACATTAACTGGACGGATTGGGAACGAAAAAAAAGAGGGAAAGGCATTGGATCTTCATGTTGGGTTCTAGGGAACCTTTTGGGTTGAATGTCAAATACAAATGACGACAGCCCTAAACCTAGCCCCTACCCAACACCGGGCCCTAAACCCTAACTATACTTTTTGCCCTATTCCTAATCCTAAACTCTTGTCCTAAACCTAACGTTACCTTGGTTAAACCTAATCTTAGCCCTTCCACTAATTCTATTACAACCCTAATCTATGACAACCCTACATCTAACCTTGACCTGACCTTTTACTCTAACCCTAACCACTATAACCCTTGCCTAAACCTAATTATTACAACCTTGCCTAAACCTAACCTTAGCCCTTCTACTATTTCTATTACAAACCCTAATCTATGACAACCCTAAATCTAACCTTGACCTGACCTTTTACTCTAACCCTAACCACTATAACCCTTGCCTAAACCTAATTATTATAACCTTGCCTAAACCTAACCTTAGCCCTTCTACTAATTCTATTACAACCCTAATCTATGACAACCCTAAATCTAACCTTGACCTGACCTTTACTCTAACCCTAACCACTATAGCCCTTGCCTAAACCTAATTCTAACTCCTAAAATAATCTTAACCCTAACCCTAAACTATAGTCCTGACCCCAATTGGTTTCATCACTATGGGATAATTTTAATTTAATTTAAAATACATTAAAAACTTCAGTATCTATATATGTGGCATTTTTAGGGTTAAAAATCTAATTCGGCAATGATGGAGTTAAAAATCTAATTTAAAATGCATTAAAAACTTCATTATCTATATATTTGGCATTTTTAGGGTTAAAAAAAATCTAATTTGGCGTGTGATAGGGTTAAAAATCTAATTTTAAAATACATAAAAACTTCATTATCTATATATTTGGCATTTTTACGGTTAAAAAAATCTAATTCGGCAATGATGAGGTTAAAAATCTAATTTAAAATACATTAAAAAACTTCATTATCTATATATTTGGCATTTTTACGGTTTAAAATCTAATTCGGCAATGATGGGGTTAAAAAATCTAATTTAAAATACATTAAAAACTTCATTTTCTATATTGGGCATTTTTAGTTTTTAAAAAGAATCTAATTCGGCAATGATGGGGTTAAAAACAGTTAAAAACGGTTAAAAAGGGTATATTAATTCATAAATATATAATCACATAAAAATAATTAATTCATAAATATATAATTTCAATAGAGTATATACATAGAAACATGTGCAAATGCAATTGGCAATACAATTCATATGGAAGGGACGGAACTAAAAGGATGGGCGAAATTTCGAACGGAGACGGAGGGTTTAAAAGGAGGAGCCTCATAGGAGAGCTCATTCCAGCCTTGACCAGCGACAGAGGCAGTCCTCATTCAGCAGACTCTCTGACAAGCTAGCCAACGCAGTTTTCAGTGTGCCATTACCTGAAGAAGGACCTTCTTAGGTCGAAACGTCGTATTTTTTCTTTGGCACACCTTCCTTAGTTATTTATTATCGAAAACAACTTGATTTCATTAAAAAAACAATTTTATTTCATTGAAAACACTTTTATTTCATAAACATCAACAACAATTTAAGAACTTTATTTTCAACAGCTTCCTTTTTGTGGAGGAAGACACCGTATTTTTTCTTTGGCTCACTTACCTTAGTTATTTAGTAAAAAACAATTTGATTTTATGTAAAAACAATTTTATTTCATTGAAAACAATTTTATTTCATATATCAACAATAATTCAAGAACGTTTTATTTTTCCAACAGCTTCCTTTTTGTGGAGGAAGACTTTTTCAGTTTCTTTTATTAAAAACGATAAAAAACAACAACAACAAAAATTTAAAAATAAATTAATACTTAAAAAAATTGAAAAGAGATGGAGGATTGGACCGAGGTGCGGTACGGCCGTACGGCCGGCCGTCCCCCCCCCGCCAGCCCCTGCCCCCCTGGGACCAGGCTATGGACGGTCTGAAGGGTGGAAAGGACCGAGCACCCACCTTCTCCAACCGGAGGGGGTTTCACAGACCCTACTCCACAACGGAGGGGGTATCAAGACCCCTACCCTAACCCTAACCCTAACCTAACCCTAACCCTAACCCCAAAAAACCCCTAACCCGGCCCTTGAACCTTAACCTCTAAACCCTGGTCCTTCACGTAACTCCGAGCCCTAATCATTACGGGCTTTAACACCTAACCCGGTAGCCTAATCCTAACCCTAACCTTTTACCCTAACCCTAACTGGAGGAGGCAGGACCTGCTACTACTCATCGTCTTCACTATGGGCCTCGACTCAGGAATTAACCCTAACCTTGTAGCCCTAACCCCGACGAGAAGGCACAATTCGGACATCATTTTGAAGAAAACTAAAAGGGCGGCAGGTTATAACATCAAGAACAAAAATGGGTTTAAGAGCCCTGCAGCCCTTACCTTAAAACCCCTAATCGGGGCCTCCTTAATGCTAGCACTCATGTTAAGGCTAATGCTAATTGCTAACGCTAGCCCTAATCCTTCCCTTACCAAAAGAGAAAAACTAACCATAACACTAGTGCTAAATGCTAGCACCGATGCTAATGCTAAATGCTAATGCTAGCCCTAATCCTTACCTTAACTCTAACATTGGTGGGAAGGCTAGCACTGATGCTAATGCTAATGCTAAATGCTAATGCTAGCCCTAATCCTTACCCTAACCCTAACATTGGTGGGAAGGCTAGCACTGATGCTAATGCTAAAATGCTAATGCTAGCCCTAATCCTTACCCTAACCCTAACATTGGTGGGAAGGCTAGCACTGATGCTAATGCTAATGCTAAAATGCTAATCGGCTCCAAATTACCCTAACCTTAATCTCTTTCAGGTCTAAGTTCAACTGGTGGGGGGGACTATGAATGACAAGCGTCGGCCTGTGCTTGCCTTGGTGCTCCATTCAACTGCGAAGTCGGTAGACGACGTGGGGAGCTCCGGGAGATGATTTTTCAAAACCTAACCTGCCTGAGCCATCGGACTAACTGGTCCCATCTACACGCCATTTTGAACTTAGTCCAGCCCACAAATGCAAATTTCACATGCAAAGCATGCTGGGAAGGAAATAAAAACGTTTTTTCCCCCTTATTATAGCTATCATACTGAAAAAAGCTAATTTGGGCGGCTAAATAAAGTACTGTTAGTAAAGTAAGAATACTTTTACAACAACTGAAGAATATAAAAGGAAATTATTATTTTCTGCTTGCACCATGACTGAAGGTAATGTCGCAGTTCATGACCCAAGGAATCAGGATCCACCTTAGCGTGGATTGGTCCATTGGATCTACGGTTTTAGCACCCCCTTGTGGTCGAGCGGTGTATGGGACGCTTGGGTTAACAACTGGTCTGATTTAAAGAGTTGGTAAGTGTTCACTTTCGTGGAGCTGTTTTCCCTGTTTCTATGCCTAAATGCCTACCGGCTGAGAAGAGGGGCGATAACCTGATGGCAATCTTAAGGCTAATCCAGCTCATTTGTCTACTATTTACTATTTATAAATTCCACACTTAAGGGAAAAAAAAAACGGAAAAACACCTGATTGGCACTAGACAGACACACTCTCCCGGAGCTGATCAACCTGGGAGGGCCTCCCCTGGGTGAGGGTGTCTAGTGATAATGGCCGAAACACCCAATGATCCTGGGGTCCACTACTGATGATGTGTCCGAAATCATTTAACAGGAAAACTCAATCTTGACAGACAACTTGATAGACAACAATAATAACATTTTTTGACTTTTTCCATTTCGTATTTTTAGAACATTTCCCCCTTCCCCATCCTCCTGGACGCACCAGCAGGTGGGATGATGTGTGGGATGCAGAGTCGCCTCGCAAGGCGGGGGAGGGTGCTAGGTGTAGACACATCACCCTCTTCATCTCTGATCGGTTTTTATTTTTTATTTTTTACTTTTTTCTTTTAATTTTAATATATATATTTTTTTCTCTCTTTTTTTCTTTTCCTTTAGTCTAACCCGGTAGTTCTAACCCCAAAAAAAACCTAACCCGGGCCTTGAACCTTAACCTCTAAACCCTGGTCCTTCACGTAACTCCGAGCCCTAATCATTACGGGCTTTAACCCTAACCCGGTAGCCTAATCCTAACCCTAACCTTTTACCCTAACCCTAACTGGAGGAGGCAGGACCTGCTACTCATCGTCTTCACTATGGGCCTCGACTCAGGAATTAACCCTAACCTTGTAGCCCTAACCCCGACGAGAAGGCACAATTCGGACATCATTTTGAAGAAAACTAAAAGGGCGGCAGGTTATAACATCAAGAACAAAAATGGGTTTAAGAGCCCTGCAGCCCTTACCTTAAAACCCCTAATCCGGGCCTCCTTAATGCTAGCACTCATGTTAAGGCTAATGCTAATTGCTAACGCTAGCCCTAATCCTTCCCCTTACCAAAAGAGAAAACTAACCATAACACTAGTGCTAAATGCTAGCACTGATGCTAATGCTAATGCTAGCCCTAATCCTTACCTTAACTCTAACATTGGTGGGAAGGCTAGCACTGATGCTAATGCTAATGCTAAATGCTAATGCTAGCCCTAATCCTTACCCTAACCCTAACATTGGTGGGAAGGCTAGCACTGATGCTAATGCTAAATGCTAATGCTAGCCCTAATCCTTACCCTAACCCTAACATTGGTGGGAAGGCTAGCACTGATGCTAATGCTAATGCTAAAATGCTAATCGGCTCCAAATTACCCTAACCTTAATCTCTTTCAGGTCTAAGTTCAACTGGTGGGGGGGGGACTATGAATGACAAGCGTCGGCCTGTGCCTTGCCTTGGTGCTCCATTCAACTGCGAAGTCGGTAGACGACGTGGGGGAGCTCCGGGAGATGATTTTTCAAAACCTAACCTGCCTGAGCCATCGGACTAACTGGTCCCATCTACACGCCATTTTGAACTTAGTCCACCCACAAATGCAAATTTCACATGCAAAGCATGCTGGGAAGGAAATAAAAACGTTTTTTCCCCCTTATTATAGCTATCATACTGAAAAAAAGCTAATTTGGGCGGCTAAATAAAGTACTGTTAGTAAAGTAAGAATACTTTTACAACAACTGAAGAATATAAAAGGAAATTATTATTTTCTGCTTGCACCATGACTGAAGGTAATGTCGCAGTTCATGACCCAAGGAATCAGGATCCACCTTAGCGTGGATTGGTCCATTGGATCTACGGTTTTAGCACCCCCTTGTGGTCGAGCGGTGTATGGGACGCTTGGGGTTAACAACTGGTCTGATTTAAAGAGTTGGTAAGTGTTCACTTTCGTGGAGCTGTTTTCCCTGTTTCTATGCCTAAATGCCTACTGGCTGAGAAGAGGGCGATAACCTGATGGCAATCTTAAGGCTAATCCAGCTCATTTGTCTACTATTTACTATTTATAAATTCCACACTTAAGGGAAAAACGGAAAAACACCTGATTGGCACTAAGACAGACACACTCTCCGGAGCTGATCAACCTGGGGAGGGCCTCCCCTGGGTGAGGGTGTCTAGTGATGAATGGCCGAAACACCCAATGATCCTGGGGTCCACTACTGATGATGTGTCCGAAATCATTTAACAGGAAAACTCAATCTTGACAGACAACTTGATAGACAACAATAATAACATTTTTTGACTTTTTCCATTTCGTATTTTTAGAACATTTCCCCCTTCCCCATCCCTCCTGGACGCACCAGCAGGTGGGATGATGTGGGATGCAGAGTCGCCTCGCAAGGCGGGGGAGGGTGCTAGGTGTAGACACATCACCCCTCTTCATCTCTGATCGGTTTTTATTTTTTATTTTTTACTTTTTTCTTTTAATTTTAATATATATATTTTTTTCTCTCTCTTTTTTCTTTTCCTTTAGTCTAACCCGGTAGTTCTAACCCCAAAAAAACCCTAACCCGGGCCTTGAACCTTAACCTCTAAACCCTGGTCCTTCACGTAACTCCGAGCCCTAATCATTACGGGCTTTAACCCTAACCCGGTAGCCCTAATCCTAACCCTAACCTTTTACCCTAACCCTAACTGGAGGAGGCAGGACCTGCTACTCATCGTCTTCACTATGGGCCTCGACTCAGGAATTAACCCTAACCTTGTAGCCCTAACCCCGACGAGAAGGCACAATTCGGACATCATTTTGAAGAAAACTAAAAGGGCGGCAGGTTATAACATCAAGAACAAAAATGGGTTTAAGAGCCCTGCAGCCCTTACCTTAAAACCCCTAATCCGGGCCTCCTTAATGCTAGCACTCATGTTAAGGCTAATGCTAATTGCTAACGCTAGCCCTAATCCTTCCCCTTACCAAAAGAGAAAACTAACCATAACACTAGTGCTAAATGCTAGCACTGATGCTAATGCTAATGCTAGCCCTAATCCTTACCTTAACTCTAACATTGGTGGGAAGGCTAGCACTGATGCTAATGCTAATGCTAAATGCTAATGCTAGCCCTAATCCTTACCCTAACCCTAACATTGGTGGGAAGGCTAGCACTGATGCTAATGCTAAATGCTAATGCTAGCCCTAATCCTTACCCTAACCCTAACATTGGTGGGAAGGCTAGCACTGATGCTAATGCTAATGCTAAAATGCTAATCGGCTCCAAATTACCCTAACCTTAATCTCTTTCAGGTCTAAGTTCAACTGGTGGGGGGGACTATGAATGACAAGCGTCGGCCTGTGCCTTGCCTTGGTGCTCCATTCAACTGCGAAGTCGGTAGACGACGTGGGGAGCTCCGGGAGATGATTTTTCAAAACCTAACCTGCCTGAGCCATCGGACTAACTGGTCCCATCTACACGCCATTTTGAACTTAGTCCAACCCACAAATGCAAATTTCACATGCAAAGCATGCTGGGAAGGAAATAAAAACGTTTTTTTCCCCCTTATTATAGCTATCATACTGAAAAAAGCTAATTTGGGCGGCTAAATAAAGTACTGTTAGTAAAGTAAGAATACTTTTACAACAACTGAAGAATATAAAAGGAAATTATTATTTTCTGCTTGCACCATGACTGAAGGTAATGTCGCAGTTCATGACCCAAGGAATCAGGATCCACCTTAGCGTGGATTGGTCCATTGGATCTACGGTTTTAGCACCCCCTTGTGGTCGAGCGGTGTATGGGACGCTTGGGGTTAACAACTGGTCTGATTTAAAGAGTTGGTAAGTGTTCACTTTCGTGGAGCTGTTTTCCCTGTTTCTATGCCTAAATGCCTACCGGCTGAGAAGAGGGCGATAACCTGATGGCAATCTTAAGGCTAATCCAGCTCATTTGTCTACTATTTACTATTTATAAATTCCACACTTAAGGGAAAAACGGAAAAACACCTGATTGGCACTAAGACAGACACACTCTCCGGAGCTGATCAACCTGGGGAGGGCCTCCCCTGGGTGAGGGTGTCTAGTGATGAATGGCCGAAACACCCAATGATCCTGGGGTCCACTACTGATGATGTGTCCGAAATCATTTAACAGGAAAACTCAATCTTGACAGACAACTTGATAGACAACAATAATAACATTTTTTGACTTTTTCCATTTTGTATTTTTAGAACATTTCCCCCTTCCCCATCCCTCCTGGACGCACCAGCAGGTGGGATGATGTGGGATGCAGAGTCGCCTCGCAAGGCGGGGGAGGGTGCTAGGTGTAGACACATCACCCCTCTTCATCTCTGATCGGTTTTTATTTTTTATTTTTTTACTTTTTTCTTTTAATTTTAATATATATATTTTTTTCTCTCTCTTTTTTCTTTTCCTTTAGTCTAACCCGGTAGTTCTAACCCCAAAAAACCCCTAACCCGGGCCTTGAACCTTAACCTCTAAACCCTGGTCCTTCACGTAACTCCGAGCCCTAATCATTACGGGCTTTAACCCTAACCCGGTAGCCCTAATCCTAACCCTAACCTTTTACCCTAACCCTAACTGGAGGAGGCAGGACCTGCTACTCATCGTCTTCACTATGGGCCTCGACTCAGGAATTAACCCTAACCTTGTAGCCCTAACCCCGACGAGAAGGCACAATTCGGACATCATTTTGAAGAAAACTAAAAGGGCGGCAGGTTATAACATCAAGAACAAAAATGGGTTTAAGAGCCCTGCAGCCCTTACCTTAAAACCCCTAATCCGGGCCTCCTTAATGCTAGCACTCATGTTAAGGCTAATGCTAATTGCTAACGCTAGCCCTAATCCTTCCCCTTACCAAAAGAGAAAACTAACCATAACACTAGTGCTAAATGCTAGCACCGATGCTAATGCTAATGCTAGCCCTAATCCTTACCTTAACTCTAACATTGGTGGGAAGGCTAGCACTGATGCTAATGCTAAATGCTAATGCTAGCCCTAATCCTTACCCTAACCCTAACATTGGTGGGAAGGCTAGCACTGATGCTAATGCTAAATGCTAATGCTAGCCCTAATCCTTACCCTAACCCTAACATTGGTGGGAAGGCTAGCACTGATGCTAATGCTAATGCTAAAATGCTAATCGGCTCCAAATTACCCTAACCTTAATCTCTTTCAGGTCTAAGTTCAACTGGTGGGGGGGACTATGAATGACAAGCGTCGGCCTGTGCCTTGCCTTGGTGCTCCATTCAACTGCGAAGTCGGTAGACGACGTGGGGAGCTCGGGAGATGATTTTTCAAAACCTAACCTGCCTGAGCCATCGGACTAACTGGTCCCATCTACACGCCATTTTGAACTTAGTCCAGCCCACAAATGCAAATTTCACATGCAAAGCATGCTGGGAAGGAAATAAAAACGTTTTTTCCCCCTTATTATAGCTATCATACTGAAAAAAGCTAATTTGGGCGGCTAAATAAAGTACTGTTAGTAAAGTAAGAATACTTTTACAACAACTGAAGAATATAAAAGGAAATTATTATTTTCTGCTTGCACCATGACTGAAGGTAATGTCGCAGTTCATGACCCAAGGAATCAGGATCCACCTTAGCGTGGATTGGTCCATTGGATCTACGGTTTTAGCACCCCTTGTGGTCGAGCGGTGTATGGGACGCTTGGGGTTAACAACTGGTCTGATTTAAAGAGTTGGTAAGTGTTCACTTTCGTGGAGCTGTTTTCCCTGTTTCTATGCCTAAATGCCTACGGCTGAGAAGAGGGCGATAACCTGATGGCAATCTTAAGGCTAATCCAGCTCATTTGTCTACTATTTACTATTTATAAATTCCACACTTAAGGGAAAAACGGAAAAACACCTGATTGGCACTAAGACAGACACACTCTCCGGAGCTGATCAACCTGGGGAGGGCCTCCCCTGGGTGAGGGTGTCTAGTGATGAATGGGCCGAAACACCCAATGATCCTGGGGTCCACTACTGATGATGTGTCCGAAATCATTTAACAGGAAAACTCAATCTTGACAGACAACTTGATAGACAACAATAATAACATTTTTTGACTTTTTCCATTTTGTATTTTTAGAACATTTCCTTCCCCATCCCTCCTGGACGCACCAGCAGGTGGGATGATGTGGGATGCAGAGTCGCCTCGCAAGGCGGGGGAGGGTGCTAGGTGTAGACACATCACCCCTCTTCATCTCTGATCGGTTTTTATTTTTTATTTTTTACTTTTTTCTTTTAATTTTAATATATATATTTTTTTCTCTCTCTTTTTTCTTTTCCTTTAGTCTAACCCGGTAGTTCTACCCCAAAAAACCCCTAACCCGGGCCTTGAACCTTAACCTCTAAACCCTGGTCCTTCACGTAACTCCGAGCCCTAATCATTACGGGCTTTAACCCTAACCCGGTAGCCCTAATCCTAACCCTAACCTTTTACCCTAACCCTAACTGGAGGAGGCAGGACCTGCTACTCATCGTCTTCACTATGGGCCTCGACTCAGGAATTAACCCTAACCTTGTAGCCCTAACCCCGACGAGAAGGCACAATTCGGACATCATTTTGAAGAAAACTAAAAGGGCGGCAGGTTATAACATCAAGAACAAAAATGGGTTTAAGAGCCCTGCAGCCCTTACCTTAAAACCCCTAATCCGGGCCTCCTTAATGCTAGCACTCATGTTAAGGCTAATGCTAATTGCTAACGCTAGCCCTAATCCTTCCCTTACCAAAAGAGAAAACTAACCATAACACTAGTGCTAAATGCTAGCACCGATGCTAATGCTAAATGCTAATGCTAGCCCTAATCCTTACCTTAACTCTAACATTGGTGGGAAGGCTAGCACTGATGCTAATGCTAATGCTAAATGCTAATGCTAGCCCTAATCCTTACCCTAACCCTAACATTGGTGGGAAGGCTAGCACTGATGCTAATGCTAAATGCTAATGCTAGCCCTAATCCTTACCCTAACCCTAACATTGGTGGGAAGGCTAGCACTGATGCTAATGCTAATGCTAAAATGCTAATCGGCTCCAAATTACCCTAACCTTAATCTCTTTCAGGTCTAAGTTCAACTGGTGGGGGGGACTATGAATGACAAGCGTCGGCCTGTGCCTTGCCTTGGTGCTCCATTCAACTGCGAAGTCGGTAGACGACGTGGGGAGCTCCGGGAGATGATTTTTCAAAACCTAACCTGCCTGAGCCATCGGACTAACTGGTCCCATCTACACGCCATTTTGAACTTAGTCCAGCCCACAAATGCAAATTTCACATGCAAAGCATGCTGGGAAGGAAATAAAAACGTTTTTTCCCCCTTATTATAGCTATCATACTGAAAAAAGCTAATTTGGGCGGCTAAATAAAGTACTGTTAGTAAAGTAAGAATACTTTTACAACAACTGAAGAATATAAAAGGAAATTATTATTTTCTGCTTGCACCATGACTGAAGGTAATGTCGCAGTTCATGACCCAAGGAATCAGGATCCACCTTAGCGTGGATTGGTCCATTGGATCTACGGTTTTAGCACCCCTTGTGGTCGAGCGGTGTATGGGACGCTTGGGGTTAACAACTGGTCTGATTTAAAGAGTTGGTAAGTGTTCACTTTCGTGGAGCTGTTTTCCCTGTTTCTATGCCTAAATGCCTACTGGCTGAGAAGAGGGCGATAACCTGATGGCAATCTTAAGGCTAATCCAGCTCATTTGTCTACTATTTACTATTTATAAATTCCCACTTAAGGGAAAAACGGAAAAACACCTGATTGGCACTAAGACAGACACACTCTCCGGAGCTGATCAACCTGGGGAGGGCTCCCCTGGGTGAGGGTGTCTAGTGATGAATGGCCGAAACACCCAATGATCCTGGGGTCCACTACTGATGATGTGTCCGAAATCATTTAACAGGAAAACTCAATCTTGACAGACAACTTGATAGACAACAATAATAACATTTTTTGACTTTTTCCATTTCGTATTTTTAGAACATTTCCCTTCCCCATCCCATCTCCTGGACGCACCAGCAGGTGGGATGATGTGGGATGCAGAGTCGCCTCGCAAGGCGGGGGAGGGTGCTAGGTGTAGACACATCACCCCTCTTCATCTCTGATCGGTTTTTATTTTTTACTTTTTTCTTTTAATTTTAATATATATATTTTTTTCTCTCTCTTTTTTCTTTTCCTTTAGTCTAACCCGGTAGTTCTAACCCCAAAAAAACCCTAACCGGGCCTTGAACCTTAACCTCTAAACCCTGGTCCTTCACGTAACTCCGAGCCCTAATCATTACGGGCTTTAACCCTAACCCGGTAGCCCTAATCCTAACCCTAACCTTTTACCCTAACCCTAACTGGAGGAGGCAGGACCTGCTACTCATCGTCTTCACTATGGGCCTCGACTCAGGAATTAACCCTAACCTTGTAGCCCTAACCCCGACGAGAAGGCACAATTCGGACATCATTTTGAAGAAAACTAAAAGGGCGGCAGGTTATAACATCAAGAACAAAAATGGGTTTAAGAGCCCTGCAGCCCTTACCTTAAAACCCTAATCCGGGCCTCCTTAATGCTAGCACTCATGTTAAGGCTAATGCTAATTGCTAACGCTAGCCCTAATCCTTCCCCTTACCAAAAGAGAAAACTAACCATAACACTAGTGCTAAATGCTAGCACTGATGCTAATGCTAATGCTAGCCCTAATCCTTACCTTAACTCTAACATTGGTGGGAAGGCTAGCACTGATGCTAATGCTAATGCTAAATGCTAATGCTAGCCCTAATCCTTACCCTAACCCTAACATTGGTGGGAAGGCTAGCACTGATGCTAATGCTAAATGCTAATGCTAGCCCTAATCCTTACCCTAACCCTAACATTGGTGGGAAGGCTAGCACTGATGCTAATGCTAATGCTAAAATGCTAATCGGCTCCAAATTACCCTAACCTTAATCTCTTTCAGGTCTAAGTTCAACTGGTGGGGGGGACTATGAATGACAAGCGTCGGCCTGTGCCTTGCCTTGGTGCTCCATTCAACTGCGAAGTCGGTAGACGACGTGGGAGCTCCGGGAGATGATTTTTCAAAACCTAACCTGCCTGAGCCATCGGACTAACTGGTCCCATCTACACGCCATTTTGAACTTAGTCCAGCCCACAAATGCAAATTTCACATGCAAAGCATGCTGGGAAGGAAATAAAAACGTTTTTTCCCCCTTATTATAGCTATCATACTGAAAAAAGCTAATTTGGGCGGCTAAATAAAGTACTGTTAGTAAAGTAAGAATACTTTTACAACAACTGAAGAATATAAAAGGAAATTATTATTTTCTGCTTGCACCATGACTGAAGGTAATGTCGCAGTTCATGACCCAAGGAATCAGGATCCACCTTAGCGTGGATTGGTCCATTGGATCTACGGTTTTAGCACCCCCTTGTGGTCGAGCGGTGTATGGGACGCTTGGGGTTAACAACTGGTCTGATTTAAAGAGTTGGTAAGTGTTCACTTTCGTGGAGCTGTTTTCCCTGTTTCTATGCCTAAATGCCTACCGGCTGAGAAGAGGGCGATAACCTGATGGCAATCTTAAGGCTAATCCAGCTCATTTGTCTACTATTTACTATTTATAAATTCCACACTTAAGGGAAAAACGGAAAAAACACCTGATTGGCACTAAGACAGACACACTCTCCGGAGCTGATCAACCTGGGGAGGGCCTCCCCTGGGTGAGGGTGTCTAGTGATGAATGGCCGAAACACCCAATGATCCTGGGGTCCACTACTGATGATGTGTCCGAAATCATTTAACAGGAAAACTCAATCTTGACAGACAACTTGATAGACAACAATAATAACATTTTTTGACTTTTTCCATTTTGTATTTTTAGAACATTTCCCCCTTCCCCATCCCTCCTGGACGCACCAGCAGGTGGGATGATGTGGGATGCAGAGTCGCCTCGCAAGGCGGGGAGGGTGCTAGGTGTAGACACATCACCCCTCTTCATCTCTGATCGGTTTTTATTTTTTATTTTTTACTTTTTTCTTTTAATTTTAATATATATATTTTTTTCTCTCTCTTTTTTCTTTTCCTTTAGTCTAACCCGGTAGTTCTAACCCCAAAAAACCCCTAACCCGGGCCTTGAACCTTAACCTCTAAACCCTGGTCCTTCACGTAACTCCGAGCCCTAATCATTACGGGCTTTAACCCTAACCCGGTAGCCCTAATCCTAACCCTAACCTTTTACCCTAACCCTAACTGGAGGAGGCAGGACCTGCTACTCATCGTCTTCACTATGGGCCTCGACTCAGGAATTAACCCTAACCTTGTAGCCCTAACCCCGACGAGAAGGCACAATTCGGACATCATTTTGAAGAAAACTAAAAGGGCGGCAGGTTATAACATCAAGAACAAAAATGGGTTTAAGAGCCCTGCAGCCCTTACCTTAAAACCCCTAATCCGGGCCTCCTTAATGCTAGCACTCATGTTAAGGCTAATGCTAATTGCTAACGCTAGCCCTAATCCTTCCCCTTACCAAAAGAGAAAACTAACCATAACACTAGTGCTAAATGCTAGCACCGATGCTAATGCTAAATGCTAATGCTAGCCCTAATCCTTACCTTAACTCTAACATTGGTGGGAAGGCTAGCACTGATGCTAATGCTAATGCTAAATGCTAATGCTAGCCCTAATCCTTACCCTAACCCTAACATTGGTGGGAAGGCTAGCACTGATGCTAATGCTAAATGCTAATGCTAGCCCTAATCCTTACCCTAACCCTAACATTGGTGGGAAGGCTAGCACTGATGCTAATGCTAATGCTAAAATGCTAATCGGCTCCAAATTACCCTAACCTTAATCTCTTTCAGGTCTAAGTTCAACTGGTGGGGGGGACTATGAATGACAAGCGTCGGCCTGTGCCTTGCCTTGGTGCTCCATTCAACTGCGAAAGTCGGTAGACGACGTGGGGAGCTCCGGGAGATGATTTTTCAAAACCTAACCTGCCTGAGCCATCGGACTAACTGGTCCCATCTACGCCATTTTGAACTTAGTCCAGCCCACAAATGCAAATTTCACATGCAAAGCATGCTGGGAAGGAAATAAAAACGTTTTTTCCCCCTTATTATAGCTATCATACTGAAAAAAGCTAATTTGGGCGGCTAAATAAAGTACTGTTAGTAAAGTAAGAATACTTTTACAACAACTGAAGAATATAAAAGGAAATTATTATTTTCTGCTTGCACCATGACTGAAGGTAATGTCGCAGTTCATGACCCAAGGAATCAGGATCCACCTTAGCGTGGATTGGTCCATTGGATCTACGGTTTTAGCACCCCCTTGTGGTCGAGCGGTGTATGGGACGCTTGGGGTTAACAACTGGTCTGATTTAAAGAGTTGGTAAGTGTTCACTTTCGTGGAGCTGTTTTCCCTGTTTCTATGCCTAAATGCCTACGGCTGAGAAGAGGGCGATAACCTGATGGCAATCTTAAGGCTAATCCAGCTCATTTGTCTACTATTTACTATTTATAAATTCCACACTTAAGGGAAAAACGGAAAAACACCTGATTGGCACTAAGACAGACACACTCTCCGGAGCTGATCAACCTGGGGAGGGCCTCCCTGGGTGAGGGTGTCTAGTGATGAATGGCCGAAACACCCAATGATCCTGGGGTCCACTACTGATGATGTGTCCGAAATCATTTAACAGGAAAACTCAATCTTGACAGACAACTTGATAGACAACAATAATAACATTTTTTGACTTTTTCCATTTTGTATTTTTAGAACATTTCCCCCTTCCCCATCCCTCCTGGACGCACCAGCAGGTGGGATGATGTGGGATGCAGAGTCGCCTCGCAAGGCGGGGGAGGGTGCTAGGTGTAGACACATCACCCCTCTTCATCTCTGATCGGTTTTTTATTTTTTTTTTTTTCTTTTAATTTTAATATATATTTTTTTCTCTCTCTTTTTTTTTTCCTTTAGTCTAACCCGGTAGTTCTAACCCCAAAAAACCCCTAACCGGGCCTTGAACCTTAACCTCTAAACCCTGGTCCTTCACGTAACTCCGAGCCCTAATCATTACGGGCTTTAACCCTAACCCGGTAGCCCTAATCCTAACCCTAACCTTTTACCCTAACCCTAACTGGAGGAGGCAGGACCTGCTACTCATCGTCTTCACTATGGGCCTCGACTCAGGAATTAACCCTAACCTTGTAGCCCTAACCCCGACGAGAAGGCACAATTCGGACATCATTTTGAAGAAAACTAAAAGGGCGGCAGGTTATAACATCAAGAACAAAAATGGGTTTAAGAGCCCTGCAGCCCTTACCTTAAAACCCCTAATCCGGGCCTCCTTAATGCTAGCACTCATGTTAAGGCTAATGCTAATTGCTAACGCTAGCCCTAATCCTTCCCCTTACCAAAAGAGAAAACTAACCATAACACTAGTGCTAAATGCTAGCACCGATGCTAATGCTAAATGCTAATGCTAGCCCTAATCCTTACCTTAACTCTAACATTGGTGGGAAGGCTAGCACTGATGCTAATGCTAATGCTAAATGCTAATGCTAGCCCTAATCCTTACCCTAACCCTAACATTGGTGGGAAGGCTAGCACTGATGCTAATGCTAAATGCTAATGCTAGCCCTAATCCTTACCCTAACCCTAACATTGGTGGGAAGGCTAGCACTGATGCTAATGCTAATGCTAAAATGCTAATCGGCTCCAAATTACCCTAACCTTAATCTCTTTCAGGTCTAAGTTCAACTGGTGGGGGGGACTATGAATGACAAGCGTCGGCCTGTGCCTTGCCTTGGTGCTCCATTCAACTGCGAAGTCGGTAGACGACGTGGGGAGCTCCGGGAGATGATTTTTCAAAACCTAACCTGCCTGAGCCATCGGACTAACTGGTCCCATCTACACGCCATTTTGAACTTAGTCCAGCCCACAAATGCAAATTTCACATGCAAAGCATGCTGGGAAGGAAATAAAAACGTTTTTTCCCCCTTATTATAGCTATCATACTGAAAAAAGCTAATTTGGGCGGCTAAATAAAGTACTGTTAGTAAAGTAAGAATACTTTTACAACAACTGAAGAATATAAAAGGAAATTATTATTTTTGCTTGCACCATGACTGAAGGTAATGTCGCAGTTCATGACCCAAGGAATCAGGATCCACCTTAGCGTGGATTGGTCCATTGGATCTACGGTTTTAGCACCCCCTTGTGGTCGAGCGGTGTATGGGACGCTTGGGGTTAACAACTGGTCTGATTTAAAGAGTTGGTAAGTGTTCACTTTCGTGGAGCTGTTTTCCCTGTTTCTATGCCTAAATGCCTACGGCTGAGAAGAGGGCGATAACCTGATGGCAATCTTAAGGCTAATCCAGCTCATTTGTCTACTATTTACTATTTATAAATTCCACACTTAAGGGAAAAACGGAAAAAAACACCTGATTGGCACTAAGACAGACACACTCTCCGGAGCTGATCAACCTGGGGAGGGCCTCCCCTGGGTGAGGGTGTCTAGTGATGAATGGCCGAAACACCCAATGATCCTGGGGTCCACTACTGATGATGTGTCCGAAATCATTTAACAGGAAAACTCAATCTTGACAGACAACTTGATAGACAACAATAATAACATTTTTTGACTTTTTCCATTTTGTATTTTTAGAACATTTCCCCCTTCCCCATCCCTCCTGGACGCACCAGCAGGTGGGATGATGTGGGATGCAGAGTCGCCTCGCAAGGGGGGGAGGGTGCTAGGTGTAGACACATCACCCCTCTTCATCTCTGATCGGTTTTTATTTTTTATTTTTTACTTTTTTCTTTTAATTTTAATATATATATTTTTTTTTCTCTCTCTTTTTTCTTTTCCTTTAGTCTAACCCGGTAGTTCTAACCCCAAAAAACCCCTAACCCGGGCCTTGAACCTTAACCTCTAAACCCTGGTCCTTCACGTAACTCCGAGCCCTAATCATTACGGGCTTTAACCCTAACCCGGTAGCCCTAATCCTAACCCTAACCTTTTACCCTAACCCTAACTGGAGGAGGCAGGACCTGCTACTCATCGTCTTCACTATGGGCCTCGACTCAGGAATTAACCCTAACCTTGTAGCCCTAACCCCGACGAGAAGGCACAATTCGGACATCATTTTGAAGAAAACTAAAAGGGCGGCAGGTTATAACATCAAGAACAAAAATGGGTTTAAGAGCCCTGCAGCCCTTACCTTAAAACCCCTAATCCGGGCCTCCTTAATGCTAGCACTCATGTTAAGGCTAATGCTAATTGCTAACGCTAGCCCTAATCCTTCCCCTTACCAAAAGAGAAAACTAACCATAAACTAGTGCTAAATGCTAGCACCGATGCTAATGCTAAATGCTAATGCTAGCCCTAATCCTTACCTTAACTCTAACATTGGTGGGAAGGCTAGCACTGATGCTAATGCTAATGCTAAATGCTAATGCTAGCCCTAATCCTTACCTTAACTCTAACATTGGTGGGAAGGCTAGCATGATGCTAATGCTAATGCTAAATGCTAATGCTAGCCCTAATCCTTACCCTAACCCTAACATTGGTGGGAAGGCTAGCACTGATGAATGCTAAATGCTAATGCTAGCCCTAATCCTTACCCTAACCCTAACATTGGTGGGAAGGCTAGCACTGATGCTAATGCTAATGCTAAAATGCTAATCGGCTCCAAATTACCCTAACCTTAATCTCTTTCAGGTCTAAGTTCAACTGGTGGGGGGGATATGAATGACAAGCGTCGGCCTGTGCCTTGCCTTGGTGCTCCATTCAACTGCGAAGTCGGTAGACGACGTGGGGAGCTCCGGGAGATGATTTTTCAAAACCTAACCTGCCTGAGCCATCGGACTAACTGGTCCCATCTACACGCCATTTTGAACTTAGTCCAGCCCACAAATGCAAATTTCACATGCAAAGCATGCTGGGAAGGAAATAAAAACGTTTTTTCCCCTTATTATAGCTATCATACTGAAAAAAGCTAATTTGGGCGGCTAAATAAAGTACTGTTAGTAAAGTAAGAATACTTTTACAACAACTGAAGAATATAAAAGGAAATTATTATTTTCTGCTTGCACCATGACTGAAGGTAATGTCGCAGTTCATGACCCAAGGAATCAGGATCCACCTTAGCGTGGATTGGTCCATTGGATCTACGGTTTTAGCACCCCTTGTGGTCGAGCGGTGTATGGGACGCTTGGGGTTAACAACTGGTCTGATTTAAAGAGTTGGTAAGTGTTCACTTTCGTGGAGCTGTTTTCCCTGTTTCTATGCCTAAATGCCTACTGGCTGAGAAGAGGGCGATAACCTGATGGCAATCTTAAGGCTAATCCAGCTCATTTGTCTACTATTTACTATTTATAAATTCCACACTTAAGGGAAAAAACGGAAAAAAACCTGATTGGACTAAGACAGACACACTCTCCGGAGCTGATCAACCTGGGGAGGGCTCCCCTGGGTGAGGGTGTCTAGTGATGAATGGCCGAAACACCCAATGATCCTGGGGTCCACTACTGATGATGTGTCCGAAATCATTTAACAGGAAAAACTCAATCTTGACAGACAACTTGATAGACAACAATAATAACATTTTTTGACTTTTTCCATTTTGTATTTTTAGAACATTTCCCCCTTCCCCATCCCTCCTGGACGCACCAGCAGGTGGGATGATGTGGGATGCAGAGTCGCCTCGCAAGGCGGGGGAGGGTGCTAGGTGTAGACACATCCCCCTCTTCATCTCTGATCGGTTTTTATTTTTTATTTTTTTCTTTTAATTTTAATATATATATTTTTTTCTCTCTCTTTTTTCTTTTCCTTTAGTCTAACCGGTAGTTTAACCCCAAAAAACCCCTAACCCGGGCCTTGAACCTTAACCTCTAAACCCTGGTCCTTACGTAACTCCGAGCCCTAATCATTGGGCTTTAACCCTAACCCCGGTAGCCCTAATCCTAACCCTAACCTTTTACCCTAACCCTAACTGGAGGAGGCAGGACCTGCACTCATCGTCTTCACTATGGGCCTCGACTCAGGAATTAACCCTAACCTTGTAGCCCTAACCCCCGACGAGAAGGCACAATTCGGACATCATTTTGGAAGAAAACTAAAAGGGCGGCAGGTTATAACATCAAGAACAAAAATGGGTTTAAGAGCCCTGCAGCCCTTACCTTAAAACCCTAATCCGGGCCTCCTTAATGCTAGCACTCATGTTAAGGCTAATGCTAATTGCTAACGCTAGCCCTAATCCTTCCCCTTACCAAAAGAGAAAACTAACCATAACACTAGTGCTAAATGCTAGCACCGATGCTAATGCTAAATGCTAATGCTAGCCCTAATCCTTACCCTAACCTAACATTAGTGGGAAGGCTAGCACTGATGCTAATGCTAAATGCTAATGCTAGCCCTAATCCTTACCCTAACCCTAACATTGGTGGGAAGGCTAGCACTGATGCTAATGCTAATGCTAAAATGCTAATCGGCTCCAAATTACCCTAACCTTAATCTCTTTCAGGTCTAAGTTCAACTGGTGGGGGGGACTATGAATGACAAGCGTCGGCCTGTGCCTTGCCTTGGTGCTCCATTCAACTGCGAAGTCGGCAGACGACGTGGGGAGCTCCGGGAGATGATTTTTCAAAACCTAACCCTAACCCTAACCCTAACTGAACATTCTAAATGTGATGTCATGACTGGAGCTTGTTATCAAAGCCATTTTGGGCATCTGAACATTCTAAATGTGATGTCATGACTGGAGCTTGTTATCAAAGCTAACCACACCAGTGATGTCATGACTTGAGCTTGGATGGATGGATGGATGGATGGATGGATGGATAGATAGATAGATAGATAGATAGATAGATAGATAGATAGATAGATAGATAGATAGATAGATAGATAGATAGATAGATAGATAGATAGATAGATAGATAGATAGATAGATAGATAGATAGAAACTCATGGCAGCTACAAATTTAAATATTATGACTTGACTTGAGTTTTGTAGCAAAGCCATTTAGGGCATCTGGACATTCTAAATGTGATGTCATGACTGGGGCTTGTTATCAAATCCATCCACACCAGTGATGTCATGACTTCAGCTTTGTATCAAAGGAAAGCAGGTCAACTGAACATTCTAAATGTGATGTCATGACTGGAGCTTGTTATCAAAGCCATTTTGGGCATCTGAACATTCTAAATGTGATGTCATGACTGGAGCTTGTTATCAAAGCCATCCACACCAGTGATGTCATGACTTTAGCTTTGTATCAAAGGAAAGCAGGTCAACTGAACATTCTAAATGTGGTGTTATGACTTGAGTTTTCTAGCAAAGCCATTTAGGGCATCTGAACATTCTAAATGTGATGTCATGACTGGAGCTTGTCATCAAAGCTAACCACACCAGTGATGTCATGACTTCAGCTTTGTATCAAAGGAAAGCAGGTCAACTGAACATTCTAAATATGATGTCATGACTGGAGCTTGTTATCAAAGCTAACCACACCAGTGATGTCATGACTTGAGCTTGGATGGATGGATGGATGGATGGATGGATGGATAGATAGATAGATAGATAGATAGATAGATAGATAGATAGATATTTAGATAGATATTTAGATAGATAGATAGATAGATAGATAGATAGATAGATAGATAGATAGATAGATAGATAGATAGATAGAAACTCATGGCAGCTACAAATTTAAATATTATGACTTGACTTGAGTTTTGTAGCAAAGCCATTTAGGGCATCTGGACATTCTAAATGTGATGTCATGACTGGAGCTTGTTATCAAAGCTAACCACACCAGTGATGTCATGACTTGAGCTTGGATGGATGGATGGATGGATGGATGGATGGATGGATGGATGGATAGATAGATAGATAGATAGATAGATAGATAGATAGATAGATAGATAGATAGATAGATAGATAGATAGATAGATAGATAGATAGATAGATAGATAGATAGATAGAAACTCATGGCAGCTACAAATTTAAATATTTTTGACTTGACTTGAGTTTTGTAGAAAAGCCATTTAGGGCATCTGGACATTCTAAATGTGATGTCATGACTGGGGCTTGTTATCAAATCCATCCACACCAGTGATGTCATGACTTCAGCTTTGTATCAAAGGAAAGCAGGTCAACTGAACATTCTAAATGTGATGTCATGACTGGAGCTTGTTATCAAAGCCATTTTGGGCATCTGAACATTCTAAATGTGATGTCATGACTGGAGCTTGTTATCAAAGCCATCCACACCAGTGATGTCATGACTTCAGCTTTGTATCAAAGGAAAGCAGGTCAACTGAACATTCTAAATGTGATGTCATGACTGGAGCTTGTTATCAAAGCCATCCACACCAGTGATGTCATGACTTGAGCTTGGATGGATGGATGGATGGATGGATGGATGGATGGATAGATGGATGGATAGATAGATAGATAGATAGATAGATAGATAGATAGAAACTCATGGCAGCTACAAATTTAAATATTATGACTTGACTTGAGTTTTGTAGCAAAGCCATTTAGGGCATCTGGACATTCTAAATGTGATGTCATGACTGGGGCTTGTTAGCAAATCCATCCACACCAGTGATGTCATGACTTCAGCTTTGTATCAAAGGAAAGCAGGTCAACTGAACATTCTAAATGTGATGTCATGACTGGAGCTTGTTATCAAAGCCATTTTGGGCATCTGAACATTCTAAATGTGATGTCATGACTGGAGCTTGTTATCAAAGCCATCCACACCAGTGATGTCATGACTTTAGCTTTGTATCAAAGGAAAGCAGGTCAACTGAACATTCTAAATGTGGTGTCATGACTTGAGTTTTCTAGCAAAGCCATTTAGGGAATCTGAACATTCTAAATGTGATGTCATTACTGGAGCTTGTTATCAAAGCTAACCACACCAGTGATGTCATGACTTCAGCTTTGTATCAAAGGAAAGCAGGTCAACTGAACATTCTAAATATGATGTCATGACTGGAGCTTGTTATCAAAGCTAACCACACCAGTGATGTCATGACTTGAGCTTGGATGGATGGATGGATGGATGGATGGATGGATGGATGGATGGATGGATGGATGGATGGATGGATAGATAGATAGATAGATAGATAGATAGATAGAAACTCATGGCAGCTACAAATTTAAATATTATGACTTGACTTGAGTTTTGTAGCAAAGCCATTTAGGGCATCTGGACATTCTAAATGTGATGTCATGACTGGAGCTTGTTATCAAAGCCATCCACACCAGTGATGTCATGACTTCAGCTTTGTATCAAAGGAAAGCAGGTCAACTGAACATTCTAAATGTGGTGTCATGACTTGAGTTTTCTAGCAAAGCCATTTAGGGCATCTGAACATTCTAAATGTGATGTCATGACTGGAGCTTGTTATCAAAGCCATTTTGGGCATCTGAACATTCTAAATGTG
>JARXKY010000180.1:30000-42500 GCA_029853015.1 Chelidonichthys spinosus
TGATGTCATGACTTCAGCTTTGTATCAAAGGAAAGCAGGTCAACTGAACATTCTAAATGTGATGTCATGACTGGAGCTTGTTATCAAAGCCATTTTGGGCATCTGAACATTCTAAATGTGATGTCATGACTGGGGCTTGTTATCAAATCCATCCACACCAGTGATGTCATGACTTCAGCTTTGTATCAAAGGAAAGCAGGTCAACTGAACATTCTAAATGTGATGTCATGACTGGAGCTTGTTATCAAAGCCATCCACACCAGTGATGTCATGACTTCAGCTTTGTATCAAAGGAAAGCAGGTCAACTGAACATTCTAAATGTGATGTCATGACTGGAGCTTGTTATCAAAGCCATTTTGGGCATCTGAACATTCTAAATGTGATGTCATGACTGGGGCTTGTTATCAAATCCATCCACACCAGTGATGTCATGACTTCAGCTTTGTATCAAAGGGAAGCAGGTCAACTGAACATTCTAAATGTGATGTCATGACTGGAGCTTGTTATCAAAGCCATTTAGGGCATCTGGACATTCTAAATGTGATGTCATGACTGGGGCTTGTTATCAAATCCATCCACACCAGTGATGTCATGACTTCAGCTTTGTATCAAAGGGAAGCAGGTCAACTGAACATTCTAAATGTGATGTCATGACTGGAGCTTGTTATCAAAGCCATTTAGGGCATCTGGACATTCTAAATGTGATGTCATGACTGGGCTTGTTATCAAACCATCCACACCAGTGATGTCATGACTTCAGCTTTGTATCAAAGGGAAGCAGGTCAACTGAACATTCTAAATGTGATGTCATGACTGGAGCTTGTTATCAAAGCCATTTTGGGCATCTGAACATTCTAAATGTGATGTCATGACTGGAGCTTGTTATCAAAGCCATCCACACCAGTGATGTCATGACTTCAGCTTTGTATCAAAGGAAAGCAGGTCAACTGAACATTCTAAATGTGATGTCATGACTGGAGCTTGTTATCAAAGCCATTTTGGGCATCTGAACATTCTAAATGTGATGTCATGACTGGAGCTTGTTATCAAAGCCATCCACACCAGTGATGTCATGACTTCAGCTTTGTATCAAAGGAAAGCAGGTCAACTGAACATTCTAAATGTGTGTCATGACTGGAGCTTTCTACAAAGCCATTTGGGCATCTGAACATTTAAATGTGATGTCATGACTGGAGCTTGTTATCAAAGCCACCACACCAGTGATGTCATGACTTTAGTTGTGTGATAGAGAGGAAAGAGGTAATGAAATATTGAAATGTGGATGTCATGACTGAGTTTTAACCTCACAAATGCTCATTTTAAAGGAAGCAGTACTGAACATTTAAATGTGATGTCATGACTGGAGCTTGTTATCAAAGCCTTTTGGACAACATCAAAGTGATGTCATGACTGGGTTTGTATAAATCATCCGGATGATGGATTGTTGATAAAGGAAGAGTAGAAATTAAATGTAGATGATGAGTGTATAAAGCATTTAGGGATGAATTAAATGATGTCATGACTGGAGCTTGTTATCAAACCATCCACACCAGTGATGTCATGACTTCAGCTTTGTATCAAAGGAAAGCAGGTCAACTGAACATTCTAAATGTGATGTCATGACTGGAGCTTGTTATCAAAGCCATTTTGGGCATCTGAACATTCTAAATGTGATGTCATGACTGGGGCTTGTTATCAAATCCATCCACACCAGTGATGTCATGACTTCAGCTTTGTATCAAAGGGAAGCAGGTCAACTGAACATTCTAAATGTGATGTCATGACTGGAGCTTGTTATCAAAGCCATTTAGGGCATCTGGACATTCTAAATGTGATGTCATGACTGGGGCTTGTTATCAAATCCATCCACACCAGTGATGTCATGACTTCAGCTTTGTATCAAAGGGAAGCAGGTCAACTGAACATTCTAAATGTGATGTCATGACTGGAGCTTGTTATCAAAGCCATTTTGGGCATCTGAACATTCTAAATGTGATGTCATGACTGGAGCTTGTTATCAAAGCCATCCACACCAGTGATGTCATGACTTCAGCTTTGTATCAAAGGAAAGCAGGTCAACTGAACATTCTAAATGTGATGTCATGACTGGAGCTTGTTATCAAAGCCATTTTGGGCATCTGAACATTCTAAATGTGATGTCATGACTGGAGCTTGTTATCAAAGCCATCCACACCAGTGATGTCATGACTTCAGCTTTGTATCAAAGGAAAGCAGGTCAACTGAACATTCTAAATGTGATGTCATGACTGGAGCTTGTTATCAAAGCCATTTTGGGCATCTGAACATTCTAAATGTGATGTCATGACTGGAGCTTGTTATCAAAGCCATCCACACCAGTGATGTCATGACTTCAGCTTTGTATCAAAGGAAAGCAGGTCAACTGAACATTCTAAATGTGGTGTCATGACTTGAGTTTTCTAGCAAAGCCATTTAGGGCATCTGAACATTTTAAATGTGATGTCATGACTGGAGCTTGTTATCAAAGCTAACCACACCAGTGATGTCATCACTTGAGTTTGGATGGATGGATGGATGGATGGATAGATAGATAGATAGATAGATAGATAGATGTCATGACTGGAGCTTGTTATCAAAGCCATCCACACCAGTGATGTCATGACTTCAGCTTTGTATCAAAGGAAAGCAGGTCAACTGAACATTCTAAATGTGATGTCATGACTGGAGCTTGTTATCAAAGCCATTTTGGGCATCTGAACATTCTAAATGTGATGTCATGACTGGAGCTTGTTATCAAAGCCATCCACACCAGTGATGTCATGACTTCAGCTTTGTATCAAAGGAAAGCAGGTCAACTGAACATTCTAAATGTGATGTCATGACTGGAGCTTGTTATCAAAGCCATTTTGGGCATCTGAACATTCTAAATGTGATGTCATGACTGGAGCTTGTTATCAAAGCCATCCACACCAGTGATGTCATGACTTCAGCTTTGTATCAAAGGAAAGCAGGTCAACTGAACATTCTAAATGTGATGTCATGACTGGAGCTTGTTATCAAAGCCATTTTGGGCATCTGAACATTCTAAATGTGATGTCATGACTGGAGCTTGTTATCAAAGCCATCCACACCAGTGATGTCATGACTTCAGCTTTGTATCAAAGGAAAGCAGGTCAACTGAACATTCTAAATGTGATGTCATGACTGGAGCTTGTTATCAAAGCCATTTAGGGCATCTGAACATTCTAAATGTGATGTCATGACTGGAGCTTGTTATCAAAGCTAACCACACCAGTGATGTCTTGACTTGAGCTTGGATGGATGGATGGATGGATGGATGGATAGATAGATAGATAGATAGACAGATAGATAGATAGAAACTCATGGCAGCTACAAATTTAAATATTATGACTTGACTTGAGTTTTGTAGCAAAGCCATTTAGGGCATCTGGACATTCTAAATGTGATGTCATGACTGGGCTTGTTATCAAATCCATCCACACCAGTGATGTCATGACTTCAGCTTTGTATCAAAGGAAAGCAGGTCAACTGAACATTCTAAATGTGATGTCATGACTAGAGCTTGTTATCAAAGCCATTTTGGGCATCTGAACATTCTAAATGTGATGTCATGACTGGAGCTTGTTATCAAAGCCATCCACACCAGTGATGTCATGACTTTAGCTTTGTATCAAAGGAAAGCAGGTCAACTGAACATTCTAAATGTGGTGGCATGACTTAAGTTTTCTAGCAAAGCCATTTAGGGCATCTGAACATTCTAAATGTGATGTCATGACTGGAGCTTGTTATCAAAGCTAACCACACCAGTGATGTCATGACTTGAGCTTGGATGGATGGATGGATGGATGGATGGATAGATAGATAGATAGATAGATAGATAGATAGATAGATAGATAGATAGATAGATAGATAGATAGACAGATAGATAGAAACTCATGGCAGCTACAAATTTAAATATTATGACTTGACTTGAGTTTTGTAGCAAAGCCATTTAGGGCATCTGGACATTCTAAATGTGATGTCATGACTGGGGCTTGTTATCAAATCCATCCACACCAGTGATGTCATGACTTCAGCTTTGTATCAAAGGAAAGCAGGTCAACTGAACATTCTAAATGTGATGTCATGACTGGAGCTTGTTATCAAAGCCATTTTGGGCATCTGAACATTCTAAATGTGATGTCATGACTGGAGCTTGTTATCAAAGCCATCCACACCAGTGATGTCATGACTTCAGCTTTGTATCAAAGGAAAGCAGGTCAACTGAACATTCTAAATGTGATGTCATGACTGGAGCTTGTTATCAAAGCCATTTTGGGCATCTGAACATTCTAAATGTGATGTCATGACTGGAGCTTGTTATCAAAGCCATCCACACCAGTGATGTCATGACTTCAGCTTTGTATCAAAGGAAAGCAGGTCAACTGAATATTCTAAATGTGATGTCATGACTGGAGCTTGTTATCAAAGCCATTTTGGGCATCTGAACATTCTAAATGTGATGTCATGACTGGAGCTTGTTATCAAAGCCATCCACACCAGTGATGTCATGACTTCAGCTTTGTATCAAAGGAAAGCAGGTCAACTGAACATTCTAAATGTGATGTCATGACTGGAGCTTGTTATCAAAGCCATTTTGGGCATCTGAACATTCTAAATGTGATGTCATGACTGGAGCTTGTTATCAAAGCCATCCACACCAGTGATGTCATGACTTCAGCTTTGTATCAAAGGAAAGCAGGTCAACTGAACATTCTAAATGTGGTGTCATGACTTGAGTTTTCTAGCAAAGCCATTTAGGGCATCTGAACATTTTAAATGTGATGTCATGACTGGAGCTTGTTATCAAAGCTAACCACACCAGTGATGTCATGACTTGAGTTTGGATGGATGGATGGATGGATGGATGGATAGATAGATAGATAGATAGATAGATAGATAGATAGATAGATGTCATGACTGGAGCTTGTTATCAAAGCCATCCACACCAGTGATGTCATGACTTCAGCTTTTATCAAAGGAAAGCAGGTCAACTGAACATTCTAAATGTGATGTCATGACTGGAGCTTGTTATCAAAGCCATTTTGGGCATCTGAACATTCTAAATGTGATGTCATGACTGGAGCTTGTTATCAAAGCCATCCACACCAGTGATGTCATGACTTCAGCTTTGTATCAAAGGAAAGCAGGTCAACTGAACATTCTAAATGTGATGTCATGACTGGAGCTTGTTATCAAAGCCATTTTGGGCATCTGAACATTCTAAATGTGATGTCATGACTGGAGCTTGTTATCAAAGCCATCCACACCAGTGATGTCATGACTTTAGCTTTGTATCAAAGGAAAGCAGGTCAACTGAACATTCTAAATGTGGTGGCATGACTTAAGTTTTCTAGCAAAGCCATTTAGGGCATCTGAACATTCTAAATGTGATGTCATGACTGGAGCTTGTTATCAAAGCTAACCACACCAGTGATGTCATGACTTGAGCTTGGATGGATGGATGGATGGATGGATGGATAGATAGATAGATAGATAGATAGATAGATAGATAGATAGATAGATAGATAGATAGATAGATAGATAGATAGATAGAAACTCATGGCAGCTACAAATTTAAATATTATGACTTGACTTGAGTTTTGTAGCAAAGCCATTTAGGGCATCTGGACATTCTAAATGTGATGTCATGACTGGGGCTTGTTATCAAATCCATCCACACCAGTGATGTCATGACTTCAGCTTTGTATCAAAGGAAAGCAGGTCAACTGAACATTCTAAATGTGATGTCATGACTGGAGCTTGTTATCAAAGCCATTTTGGGCATCTGAACATTCTAAATGTGATGTCATGACTGGAGCTTGTTATCAAAGCCATCCACACCAGTGATGTCATGACTTCAGCTTTGTATCAAAGGAAAGCAGGTCAACTGAACATTCTAAATGTGATGTCATGACTGGAGCTTGTTATCAAAGCCATTTTGGGCATCTGAACATTCTAAATGTGATGTCATGACTGGAGCTTGTTATCAAAGCCATCCACACCAGTGATGTCATGACTTCAGCTTTGTATCAAAGGAAAGCAGGTCAACTGAATATTCTAAATGTGATGTCATGACTGGAGCTTGTTATCAAAGCCATTTTGGGCATCTGAACATTCTAAATGTGATGTCATGACTGGAGCTTGTTATCAAAGCCATCCACACCAGTGATGTCATGACTTCAGCTTTGTATCAAAGGAAAGCAGGTCAACTGAACATTCTAAATGTGATGTCATGACTGGAGCTTGTTATCAAAGCCATTTTGGGCATCTGAACATTCTAAATGTGATGTCATGACTGGAGCTTGTTATCAAAGCCATCCACACCAGTGATGTCATGACTTCAGCTTTGTATCAAAGGAAAGCAGGTCAACTGAACATTCTAAATGTGGTGTCATGACTTGAGTTTTCTAGCAAAGCCATTTAGGGCATCTGAACATTTTAAATGTGATGTCATGACTGGAGCTTGTTATCAAAGCTAACCACACCAGTGATGTCATGACTTGAGTTTGGATGGATGGATGGATGGATGGATGGATAGATAGATAGATAGATAGATAGATAGATAGATAGAAACTCAGGCCTACAAATTTAAATATTATGACTTAGA
The DNA here is from genome assembly GCA_029853015.1 of Chelidonichthys spinosus. Lineage (NCBI taxonomy): Eukaryota > Metazoa > Chordata > Actinopteri > Perciformes > Triglidae > Chelidonichthys > Chelidonichthys spinosus. Next base: position 36,651 of record JARXKY010000180.1, read on the forward strand.
TTTGTAGCAAAGCCATTTAGGGCTCTGGACATTCTAAATGTGATGTCATCTGGGGCTTGTTATCAAATCCATCCACACCATGATGTCATGACTTACTTTGTATCAAAGGAAAGCAGGTCAACTGAACATCTAAATGTGATGTCATGCTAGGTTGTATCAAAGCCATTTTGGGCATCTGAACATCTAAATGTGATGTCATACTGGGCTTGTTATCAAAGCCATCCACACCATGATGCAGTTTTAGCTTTGTATCAAAGGAAAGAGGTCAACTGAACATTCTAAATGTGGGGCATGACTTAAGTTTTCTAGCAAACATTTAGGGCATCTGAACATTCTAAATGTGATTTATGGGAGCTTGTTATCAAAGCTAACCACACCAGTGATGCATCTTTTGATGGAATGGATGGTGGATGGTGGATGGATGGATGAAGAAGGAAGGAAGGAAGCAGATAGATAGAAACTCAGGCAGCTACAAATTTAAATAATAGATTGACTTGGTTTTGTAGCAAAGCCATTAGGGCATCTGGACATTCTAAAGTGATGTCATGATGGGGCTTGTTATCAAATCCACACCAGTGTGTCATGCTTCATTTGTATCAAAGGAAACAGGTCAACTGAACATTTAAATGTGATGTCATGACTGGACTTGTTATCAAACCATTTTGGGATCTGAACATTCTAATGTGATGTCATGACTGGAGCTTGTTATCAAACCATCCACACCAGTGATCATGTTCAGCTTTGTTCAAAGGAAAGCAGGTCAACTGAACATTTAAATGTGAGTCATGACTGGACTTGTTATCAAACCATTTTGCATCTGAATTCTATAAGCATTTGGGACTGACATCAAGTGATGTCATGACTGGAGCTTGTTATCAAAGCCATCCACACCAGTGATGTCATGACTTCAGCTTTGTATCAAAGGAAAGCAGGTCAACTGAACATTCTAAATGTGATGTCATGACTGGAGCTTGTTATCAAAGCCATTTTGGGCATCTGAACATTCTAAATGTGATGTCATGACTGGAGCTTGTTATCAAAGCCATCCACACCAGTGATGTCATGACTTCAGCTTTGTATCAAAGGAAAGCAGGTCAACTGAATATTCTAAATGTGATGTCATGACTGGAGCTTGTTATCAAAGCCATTTTGGGCATCTGAACATTCTAAATGTGATGTCATGACTGGAGCTTGTTATCAAAGCCATCCACACCAGTGATGTCATGACTTCAGCTTTGTATCAAAGGAAAGCAGGTCAACTGAACATTCTAAATGTGATGTCATGACTGGAGCTTGTTATCAAAGCCATTTTGGGCATCTGAACATTCTAAATGTGATGTCATGACTGGAGCTTGTTATCAAAGCCATCCACACCAGTGATGTCATGACTTCAGCTTTGTATCAAAGGAAAGCAGGTCAACTGAACATTCTAAATGTGGTGTCATGACTTGAGTTTTCTAGCAAAGCCATTTAGGGCATCTGAACATTTTAAATGTGATGTCATGACTGGAGCTTGTTATCAAAGCTAACCACACCAGTGATGTCATGACTTGAGTTTGGATGGATGGATGGATGGATGGATGGATAGATAGATAGATAGATAGATAGATAGATAGATAGATAGATGTCATGACTGGAGCTTGTTATCAAAGCCATCCACACCAGTGATGTCATGACTTCAGCTTTGTATCAAAGGAAAGCAGGTCAACTGAACATTCTAAATGTGATGTCATGACTGGAGCTTGTTATCAAAGCCATTTTGGGCATCTGAACATTCTAAATGTGATGTCATGACTGGAGCTTGTTATCAAAGCCATCCACACCAGTGATGTCATGACTTCAGCTTTGTATCAAAGGAAAGCAGGTCAACTGAACATTCTAAATGTGATGTCATGACTGGAGCTTGTTATCAAAGCCATTTTGGGCATCTGAACATTCTAAATGTGATGTCATGACTGGAGCTTGTTATCAAAGCCATCCACACCAGTGATGTCATGACTTCAGCTTTGTATCAAAGGAAAGCAGGTCAACTGAACATTCTAAATGTGATGTCATGACTGGAGCTTGTTATCAAAGCCATTTAGGGCATCTGAACATTCTAAATGTGATGTCATGACTGGAGCTTGTTATCAAAGCTAACCACACCAGTGATGTCATGACTTGAGCTTGGATGGATGGATGGATGGATGGATGGATAGATAGATAGATAGATAGACAGATAGATAGATAGAAACTCATGGCAGCTACAAATTTAAATATTATGACTTGACTTGAGTTTTGTAGCAAAGCCATTTAGGGCATCTGGACATTCTAAATGTGATGTCATGACTGGGGCTTGTTATCAAATCCATCCACACCAGTGATGTCATGACTTCAGCTTTGTATCAAAGGAAAGCAGGTCAACTGAACATTCTAAATGTGATGTCATGACTAGAGCTTGTTATCAAAGCCATTTTGGGCATCTGAACATTCTAAATGTGATGTCATGACTGGAGCTTGTTATCAAAGCCATCCACACCAGTGATGTCATGACTTTAGCTTTGTATCAAAGGAAAGCAGGTCAACTGAACATTCTAAATGTGGTGGCATGACTTAAGTTTTCTAGCAAAGCCATTTAGGGCATCTGAACATTCTAAATGTGATGTCATGACTGGAGCTTGTTATCAAAGCTAACCACACCAGTGATGTCATGACTTGAGCTTGGATGGATGGATGGATGGATGGATGGATGGATAGATAGATAGATAGATAGATAGATAGATAGACAGATAGATAGAAACTCATGGCAGCTACAAATTTAAATATTATGACTTGACTTGAGTTTTGTAGCAAAGCCATTTAGGGCATCTGGACATTCTAAATGTGATGTCATGACTGGGGCTTGTTATCAAATCCATCCACACCAGTGATGTCATGACTTCAGCTTTGTATCAAAGGAAAGCAGGTCAACTGAACATTCTAAATGTGATGTCATGACTGGAGCTTGTTATCAAAGCCATTTTGGGCATCTGAACATTCTAAATGTGATGTCATGACTGGAGCTTGTTATCAAAGCCATCCACACCAGTGATGTCATGACTTCAGCTTTGTATCAAAGGAAAGCAGGTCAACTGAACATTCTAAATGTGATGTCATGACTGGAGCTTGTTATCAAAGCCATTTGGGCATCTGAACTGTGATGTCATGACTGGAGCTTGTTATCAAAGCCATCCACACCAGTGATGTCATGACTTCAGCTTTGTATCAAAGGAAAGCAGGTCAACTGAACATTCTAAATGTGATGTCATGACTGGAGCTTGTTATCAAAGCCATTTTGGGCATCTGAACATTCTAAATGTGATGTCATGACTGGAGCTTGTTATCAAAGCCATCCACACCAGTGATGTCATGACTTCAGCTTTGTATCAAAGGAAAGCAGGTCAACTGAATATTCTAAATGTGATGTCATGACTGGAGCTTGTTATCAAAGCCATTTTGGGCATCTGAACATTCTAAATGTGATGTCATGACTGGAGCTTGTTATCAAAGCCATCCACACCAGTGATGTCATGACTTCAGCTTTGTATCAAAGGAAAGCAGGTCAACTGAACATTCTAAATGTGATGTCATGACTGGAGCTTGTTATCAAAGCCATTTTGGGCATCTGAACATTCTAAATGTGATGTCATGACTGGAGCTTGTTATCAAAGCCATCCACACCAGTGATGTCATGACTTCAGCTTTGTATCAAAGGAAAGCAGGTCAACTGAACATTCTAAATGTGGTGTCATGACTTGAGTTTTCTAGCAAAGCCATTTAGGGCATCTGAACATTTTAAATGTGATGTCATGACTGGAGCTTGTTATCAAAGCTAACCACACCAGTGATGTCATGACTTGAGTTTGGATGGATGGATGGATGGATGGATGGATAGATAGATAGATAGATAGATAGATAGATAGATAGATAGATGTCATGACTGGAGCTTGTTATCAAAGCCATCCACACCAGTGATGTCATGACTTCAGCTTTGTATCAAAGGAAAGCAGGTCAACTGAACATTCTAAATGTGATGTCATGACTGGAGCTTGTTATCAAAGCCATTTTGGGCATCTGAACATTCTAAATGTGATGTCATGACTGGAGCTTGTTATCAAAGCCATCCACACCAGTGATGTCATGACTTCAGCTTTGTATCAAAGGAAAGCAGGTCAACTGAACATTCTAAATGTGATGTCATGACTGGAGCTTGTTATCAAAGCCATTTTGGGCATCTGAACATTCTAAATGTGATGTCATGACTGGAGCTTGTTATCAAAGCCATCCACACCAGTGATGTCATGACTTCAGCTTTGTATCAAAGGAAAGCAGGTCAACTGAACATTCTAAATGTGATGTCATGACTGGAGCTTGTTATCAAAGCCATTTAGGGCATCTGAACATTCTAAATGTGATGTCATGACTGGAGCTTGTTATCAAAGCTAACCACACCAGTGATGTCATGACTTGAGCTTGGATGGATGGATGGATGGATGGATGGATAGATAGATAGATAGATAGACAGATAGATAGATAGAAACTCATGGCAGCTACAAATTTAAATATTATGACTTGACTTGAGTTTTGTAGCAAAGCCATTTAGGGCATCTGGACATTCTAAATGTGATGTCATGACTGGGGCTTGTTATCAAATCCATCCACACCAGTGATGTCATGACTTCAGCTTTGTATCAAAGGAAAGCAGGTCAACTGAACATTCTAAATGTGATGTCATGACTGGAGCTTGTTATCAAAGCCATTTTGGGCATCTGAACATTCTAAATGTGATGTCATGACTGGAGCTTGTTATCAAAGCCATCCACACCAGTGATGTCATGACTTTAGCTTTGTATCAAAGGAAAGCAGGTCAACTGAACATTCTAAATGTGGTGGCATGACTTAAGTTTTCTAGCAAAGCCATTTAGGGCATCTGAACATTCTAAATGTGATGTCATGACTGGAGCTTGTTATCAAAGCCATCCACACCAGTGATGTCATGACTTCAGCTTTGTATCAAAGGAAAGCAGGTCAACTGAACATTCTAAATGTGATGTCATGACTGGAGCTTGTTATCAAAGCCATTTTGGGCATCTGAACATTCTAAATGTGATGTCATGACTGGAGCTTGTTATCAAAGCCATCCACACCAGTGATGTCATGACTTCAGCTTTGTATCAAAGGAAAGCAGGTCAACTGAACATTCTAAATATGATGTCATGACTGGAGCTTGTTATCAAAGCTAACCACACCAGTGATGTCATGACTTGAGCTTGGATGGATGGATGGATGGATGGATGGATGGATGGATGGATAGATAGATAGATAGATAGATAGATAGATAGATAGATAGATAGATAGATAGATAGATAGATAGATAGATAGAAACTCATGGCAGCTACAAATTTAAATATTATGACTTGACTTGAGTTTTGTAGCAAAGCCATTTAGGGCATCTGTACATTCTAAATGTGATGTCATGACTGGAGCTTGTTATCAAAGCCATCCACACCAGTGATGTCATGACTTTAGCTTTGTATCAAAGGAAAGCAGGTCAACTGAACATTCTAAATGTGATGTCATGACTGGAGCTTGTTATCAAAGCCATTTTGGGCATCGGAACATTCTAAATGTGATGTCATGACTGGAGCTTGTTATCAAAGCCATCCACACCTGTGATGTCATGACTTCAGCTTTGTATCAAAGGAAAGCAGGTCAACTGAACATTCTAAATGTGATGTCATGACTGGAGCTTGTTATCAAAGCCATTTTGGGCATCTGAACATTCTAAATGTGATGTCATGACTGGAGCTTGTTATCAAAGCCATCCACACC
>JARXKY010000180.1:47500-55261 GCA_029853015.1 Chelidonichthys spinosus
AGATAGATGTCATGACTGGAGCTTGTTATCAAAGCCATCCACACCAGTGATGTCATGACTTCAGCTTTGTATCAAAGGAAAGCAGGTCAACTGAACATTCTAAATGTGATGTCATGACTGGAGCTTGTTATCAAAGCCATTTTGGGCATCTGAACATTCTAAATGTGATGTCATGACTGGAGCTTGTTATCAAAGCCATCCACACCAGTGATGTCATGACTTCAGCTTTGTATCAAAGGAAAGCAGGTCAACTGAACATTCTAAATGTGATGTCATGACTGGAGCTTGTTATCAAAGCCATTTTGGGCATCTGAACATTCTAAATGTGATGTCATGACTGGAGCTTGTTATCAAAGCCATCCACACCAGTGATGTCATGACTTTAGCTTTGTATCAAAGGAAAGCAGGTCAACTGAACATTCTAAATGTGGTGTCATGACTTGAGTTTTCTAGCAAAGCCATTTAGGGCATCTGAACATTCTAAATGTGATGTCATGACTGGAGCTTGTTATCAAAGCTAACCACACCAGTGATGTCATGACTTGAGCTTGGATTAATGGATGGATGGATGGATGGATGGATAGATAGATAGATAGATAGATAGATAGATAGATAGATAGATAGATAGATAGATAGAAACTCATGGCAACTACAAATTTAAATATTATGACTTGACTTGAGTTTTGTAGCAAAGCCATTTAGGGCATCTGGACATTCTAAATGTGATGTCATGACTGGAGCTTGTTATCAAAGCCATTTTGGGCATCTGAACATTCTAAATGTGATGTCATGACTGGAGCTTGTTATCAAAGCCATCCACACCAGTGATGTCATGACTTCAGCTTTGTATCAAAGGAAAGCAGGTCAACTGAACATTCTAAATGTGGTGTCATGACTTGAGTTTTCTAGCAAAGCCATTTAGGGCATCTGAACATTCTAAATGTGATGTCATGACTGGAGCTTGTTATCAAAGCTAACCACACCAGTGATGTCATGACTTGAGCTTGGATGGATGGATGGATGGATAGATAGATAGATAGATAGATAGATAGATAGATAGATAGATGTCATGACTGGAGCTTGTTATCAAAGCCATCCACACCAGTGATGTCATGACTTCAGCTTTGTATCAAAGGAAAGCAGGTCAACTGAACATTCTAAATGTGATGTCATGACTGGAGCTTGTTATCAAAGCCATTTTGGGCATCTGAACATTCTAAATGTGATGTCATGACTGGAGCTTGTTATCAAAGCCATCCACACCAGTGATGTCATGACTTCAGCTTTGTATCAAAGGAAAGCAGGTCAACTGAACATTCTAAATGTGATGTCATGACTGGAGCTTGTTATCAAAGCCATTTTGGGCATCTGAACATTCTAAATGTGATGTCATGACTGGAGCTTGTTATCAAAGCCATCCACACCAGTGATGTCATGACTTTAGCTTTGTATCAAAGGAAAGCAGGTCAACTGAACATTCTAAATGTGGTGTCATGACTTGAGTTTTCTAGCAAAGCCATTTAGGGCATCTGAACATTCTAAATGTGATGTCATGACTGGAGCTTGTTATCAAAGCCAATTTGGGCATCTGAACATTCTAAATGTGATGTCATGACTGGAGCTTGTTATCAAAGCCATCCACACCAGTGATGTCATGACTTTAGCTTTGTATCAAAGGAAAGCAGGTCAACTGAACATTCTAAATGTGGTGTCATGACTTGAGTTTTCTAGCAAAGCCATTTAGGGCATCTGAACATTCTAAATGTGATGTCATGACTGGAGCTTGTTATCAAAGCTAACCACACCAGTGATGTCATGACTTGAGCTTGGATTAATGGATGGATGGATGGATAGATAGATAGATAGATAGATAGATAGATAGATAGATAGATAGATAGATAGATAGATAGAAACTCATGGCAGCTACAAATTTAAATATTATGACTTGACTTGAGTTTTGTAGCAAAGCCATTTAGGGCATCTGGACATTCTAAATGTGATGTCATGACTGGAGCTTGTTATCAAAGCCATTTTGGGCATCTGAACATTCTAAATGTGATGTCATGACTGGAGCTTGTTATCAAAGCCATCCACACCAGTGATGTCATGACTTCAGCTTTGTATCAAAGGAAAGCAGGTCAACTGAACATTCTAAATGTGGTGTCATGACTTGAGTTTTCTAGCAAAGCCATTTAGGGCATCTGAACATTCTAAATGTGATGTCATGACTGGAGCTTGTTATCAAAGCTAACCACACCAGTGATGTCATGACTTGAGCTTGGATGGATGGATGGATGGATAGATAGATAGATAGATAGATAGATAGATAGATAGATAGATAGATAGATAGATAGATAGATAGATAGATAGATAGATAGATGTCATGACTGGAGCTTGTTATCAAAGCCATCCACACCAGTGATGTCATGACTTCAGCTTTGTATCAAAGGAAAGCAGGTCAACTGAACATTCTAAAATGTGATGTCATGACTGGAGCTTGTTATCAAAGCCATTTTGGGCATCTGAACATTCTAAATGTGATGTCATGACTGGAGCTTGTTATCAAAGCCATCCACACCAGTGATGTCATGACTTTAGCTTTGTATCAAAGGAAAGCAGGTCAACTGAACATTCTAAATGTGGTGTCATGACTTGAGTTTTCTAGCAAAGCCATTTAGGGCATCTGAACATTCTAAATGTGATGTCATGACTGGAGCTTGTTATCAAAGCTAACCACACCAGTGATGTCATGACTTGAGCTTGGATGGATGGATGGATGGATGGATGGATGGATGGATGGATGGATGGATAGATAGATAGATAGATAGATAGATAGATAGATAGATAGATAGATAGATAGATAGATAGATAGATAGAAACTCATGGCAGCTACAAATTTAAATATGACTTGACTTGAGTTTTGTAGCAAAGCCATTTAGGGCATCTGGACATTCTAAATGTGATGTCATGACTGGGGCTTGTTATCAAATCCATCCACACCAGTGATGTCATGACTTCAGCTTTGTATCAAAGGAAAGCAGGTCAACTGAACATTCTAAATGTGATGTCATGACTAGAGCTTGTTATCAAAGCCATTTTGGGCATCTGAACATTCTAAATGTGATGTCATGACTGGAGCTTGTTATCAAAGCCATCCACACCAGTGATGTCATGACTTGAGCTTGGATGGATGGATGGATGGATGGATAGATAGATAGATAGATAGGTAGGTAGGTAGGTAGGTAGGTAGGTAGGTAGGTAGGTAGGTAGGTAGATAGATAGAAACTCATGGCAGCTACAAATTTAAATATTATGACTTGACTTGAATTTTTAGCAAAGCCATATAGGGCATCTGAACATTCTTAATGTGATGTCATGACTGGAGCTTGTTATCAAAGCCAACCACACCAGTGATGTCATGACTTCAGCTTTGTATCAAAGGAAAGCAGGTCAACTGAACATTCTAAATGTGGTGTCATGACTTGAGTTTTCTATTCAAAGCCATTTAGGGCATCTGAACATTCTAAATGTGATGTCATGACTGGAGCTTGTTATCAAAACCAACCACACCAGTGATGTCATGACTTGAGCTTGGATGGATGGATAGATAGATAGATAGATAGATAGATAGATAGACAGACAGACAGACAGACAGACAGACAGACAGACAGACAGACAGACAGATAGATAGATAGATAGATAGATAGATAGATAGATAGATAGATAGATAGATAGATAGAAACTCATGGCAACTACAATTTTAAATTGTATGACTTGACTTGAGTTTTCTAGCAAAGCCATTTAGGGCATCTGAACATTCTAAATGTGATGTCATGACTGGAGCTTGTTATCAAAGCCAACCACACCAGTGATGTCATGACTTGAGCTTGGATGGATGGATGGATGGATAGATGGATGGATAGATAGATAGAAACTCATGGCAGCTACAAATTTAAATATTATGACTTGACTTGAGTTTTGTAGCAAAGCCATATAGGGCATCTGAACATTCTTAATGTGATGTCATGACTGGAGCTTGTTATCAAAGCCAACCACACCAGTAATGTCATGACTTCAGCTTTGTATCAAAGGAAAGCAGGTCAACTGAACATTCTAAATGTGGTGTCATGACTTGAGTTTTGTAGCAAAGCCATATAGGGCATCTGAACATTCTTAATGTGATGTCATGACTGGAGCTTGTTATGAAAGCCATCCACACCAGTGATGTCATGACTTCAGCTTTGTACCAAAGGAAAGCAGGTCAACTGAACATTCTAAATGTGGTGTCATGACTTGAGTTTTCTAGCAAAGCCATTTAGGGCATCTGAACATTTTAAATGTGATGTCATGACTGGAGCTTGTTATCAAAGCCAACCACACCAGTGATGTCATGACTTGAGCTTGGATGGATGGATGGATGGATAGATAGATAGATAGATAGATAGATAGATAGATAGATAGATAGATAGATAGATAGATAGATAGAAACTCATGGCAACTACAATTTTAAATTGTATGACTTGACTTGAGTTTTCTAGCAAAGCCATTTAGGGCATCTGAACATTCTAAATGTGATGTCATGACTGGAGCTTGTTATCAAAGCCATTTTGGGCATCTGAACATTCTAAATGTGATGTCATGACTGGAGCTTGTTATCAAAGCCATCCACACCAGTGATGTCATGACTTCAGCTTTGTATCAAAGGAAAGCAGGTCAACTGAACATTCTAAATGTGGTGTCATGACTTGAGTTTTCTAGCAAAGCCATTTAGGGCATCTGAACATTCTAAATGTGATGTCATGACTGGAGCTTGTTATCAAAGCTAACCACACCAGTGATGTCATGACTTGAGTTTGGATGGATGGATGGATGGATGGATAGATAGATAGATAGATAGATAGATAGATAGATAGATAGATAGATAGATAGATAGATAGATGTCATGACTGGAGCTTGTTATCAAAGCCATCCACACCAGTGATGTCATGACTTCAGCTTTGTATCAAAGGAAAGCAGGTCAACTGAACATTCTAAATGTGATGTCATGACTGGAGCTTGTTATCAAAGCCATTTTGGGCATCTGAACATTCTAAATGTGATGTCATGACTGGAGCTTGTTATCAAAGCCATCCACACCAGTGATGTCATGACTTCAGCTTTGTATCAAAGGAAAGCAGGTCAACTGAACATTCTAAATGTGGTGTCATGACTTGAGTTTTCTAGCAAAGCCATTTAGGGCATCTGAACATTCTAAATGTGATGTCATGACTGGAGCTTGTTATCAAAGCTAACCACACCAGTGATGTCATGACTTGAGCTTGGATGGATGGATGGATGGATGGATGGATGGATGGATAGATAGATAGATAGGTAGGTAGGTAGGTAGGTAGGTAGGTAGGTAGGTAGGTAGATAGATAGAAACTCATGGCAGCTACAAATTTAAATATTATGACTTGACTTGAATTTTGTAGCAAAGCCATATAGGGCATCTGAACATTCTTAATGTGATGTCATGACTGGAGCTTGTTATCAAAGCCAACCACACCAGTGATGTCATGACTTCAGCTTTGTATCAAAGGAAAGCAGGTCAACTGAACATTCTAAATGTGGTGTCATGACTTGAGTTTTCTATTCAAAGCCATTTAGGGCATCTGAACATTCTAAATGTGATGTCATGACTGGAGCTTGTTATCAAAACCAACCACACCAGTGATGTCATGACTTGAGCTTGGATGGATGGATGGATGGATGGATGGATAGATAGATAGATAGATAGATAGATAGATAGATAGATAGATAGATGTCATGACTGGAGCTTGTTATCAAAGCCATCCACACCAGTGATGTCATGACTTCAGCTTTGTATCAAAGGAAAGCAGGTCAACTGAACATTCTAAATGTGGTGTCATGACTTGAGTTTTCTAGCAAAGCCATTTAGGGCATCTGAACATTCTAAATGTGATGTCATGACTGGAGCTTGTTATCAAAGCTAACCACACCAGTGATGTCATGACTTGAGTTTGGATGGATGGATGGATGGATGGATGGATAGATAGATAGATAGATAGATAGATAGATAGATAGATAGATAGATAGATGTCATGACTGGAGCTTGTTATCAAAGCCATCCACACCAGTGATGTCATGACTTCAGCTTTGTATCAAAGGAAAGCAGGTCAACTGAACATTCTAAATGTGATGTCATGACTGGAGCTTGTTATCAAAGCCATTTTGGGCATCTGAACATTCTAAATGTGATGTCATGACTGGAGCTTGTTATCAAAGCCATCCACACCAGTGATGTCATGACTTCAGCTTTGTATCAAAGGAAAGCAGGTCAACTGAACATTCTAAATGTGATGTCATGACTGGAGCTTGTTATCAAAGCCATTTTGGGCATCTGAACATTCTAAATGTGATGTCATGACTGGAGCTTGTTATCAAAGCCATCCACACCAGTGATGTCATGACTTCAGCTTTGTATCAAAGGAAAGCAGGTCAACTGAACATTCTAAATGTGATGTCATGACTGGAGCTTGTTATCAAAGCCATTTTGGGCATCTGAACATTCTAAATGTGATGTCATGACTGGAGCTTGTTATCAAAGCCATCCACACCAGTGATGTCATGACTTCAGCTTTGTATCAAAGGAAAGCAGGTCAACTGAACATTCTAAATGTGGTGTCATGACTTGAGTTTTCTAGCAAAGCCATTTAGGGCATCTGAACATTCTAAATGTGATGTCATGACTGGAGCTTGTTATCAAAGCTAACCACACCAGTGATGTCATGACTTGAGTTTGGATGGATGGATGGATGGATGGATGGATGGATGGATGGATAGATAGATAGATAGATAGATAGATAGATAGATAGATAGATAGATAGATAGATAGATAGATAGAAACTCATGGCAACTACAATTTTAAATTGTATGACTTGACTTGAGTTTTCTAGCAAAGCCATTTAGGGCATCTGAACATTCTAAATGTGATGTCATGACTGGAGCTTGTTATCAAAGCCATTTTGGGCATCTGAACATTCTAAATGTGATGTCATGACTGGAGCTTGTTATCAAAGCCATCCACACCAGTGATGTCATGACTTCAGCTTTGTATCAAAGGAAAGCAGGTCAACTGAACATTCTAAATGTGGTGTCATGACTTGAGTTTTCTAGCAAAGCCATTTAGGGCATCTGAACATTCTAAATGTGATGTCATGACTGGAGCTTGTTATCAAAGCTAACCACACCAGTGATGTCATGACTTGAGTTTGGATGGATGGATGGATGGATGGATGGATAGATAGATAGATAGATAGATAGATAGATAGATAGATAGATAGATAGATAGATAGATAGATGTCATGACTGGAGCTTGTTATCAAAGCCATCCACACCAGTGATGTCATGACTTCAGCTTTGTATCAAAGGAAAGCAGGTCAACTGAACATTCTAAATGTGATGTCATGACTGGAGCTTGTTATCAAAGCCATTTTGGGCATCTGAACATTCTAAATGTGATGTCATGACTGGAGCTTGTTATCAAAGCCATCCACACCAGTGATGTCATGACTTCAGCTTTGTATCAAAGGAAAGCAGGTCAACTGAACATTCTAAATGTGATGTCATGACTGGAGCTTGTTATCAAAGCCATTTTGGGCATCTGAACATTCTAAATGTGATGTCATGACTGGAGCTTGTTATCAAAGCCATCCACACCAGTGATGTCATGACTTCAGCTTTGTATCAAAGGAAAGCAGG